>VDFB02281492.1:57009726-57063216 GCA_007258455.2 Sequoia sempervirens
TTTGTAAGCCTAGGTTGTAGATTTTTCAAGGATCAATATTGGAAAAGTTGTCACCAAGTTGTCAAAGTTGCTAACAAGCCTTGGAGAAAGTCTATAGGCTGAATTTTGTAGTTTCAGATCTAGAAACCAGTTAGGAAGAGCAAAGTAGACCGAGAGACACATAATCCAATTTTGAATTTCTAGAAATCCAAAAGTGGACTGATTCACCACTATTGGTGAATGAGTCCCACCGTACAAGCCTGAACATTATTTTTGCATATCTAAGTACCCTTTTGGCTGAAACCTACTCTTGCACATTTTCCAAAAAATTGGACTGATTCACCTAGCCTGGCGTATAGTCCCAGTCAGCTTCAACATCATAAATTTTAGTGATCTAGAGATCCATTCCATCTCCAACAAGTTTCCAGGTCCACATCTCCAGTTTCACAGCTTTCTATTACATTTTACTTGGATTCTTAGGTCATTTAGTATTAGTTTACATATCACACTGTGTTTTCAAACATTTTGTATTTTCCAAGTTTACACTTGGTAGTGAACCCTCATTTGTTGTTATTTTTTCCCTAGAACCCTCCCTTTGTTAGATTTCAATCTCCTTTGCATTCAAATATCAAGGGTTTGTTCTTGAGTGAATATAGAGTTTTTTCCCCTTTCATTTTAGGTTGCAAAACCCTAGAAGTGAAAGTGAGAGCACAAAATTTTCTTATTCATTTTGATGAACCTGCATATAGAGCTTTATATTTCTAATTTGGAGTGCATTTACTTCATAGGTATAGAGTGCATTAACATTGTATTAGGTTTTGTTTTCATTCTAGGGTTTCAAACTTTGCATTAGTGAAAAGTTCATTTAACTTGCATTATTGCACTTAATTTCATTAAAAAATAGTAAAATTCTACATTTTCATTTCAGGCTTGCATCAAAAAAGTTAAAAAGCATAAAAATCAATTAAAAATTTCTAAAAAATTTCTAAAAAATTACTACCTGGACTCATTCACCACCTTGGGCGAATCAATCCCTTTGCATAATTTTCACTACATTTTATGGCATTTATAGTTCAGTTTCTCCATTTTTTTTTGTTCTTATCTCTCTATTTCAGGTTGCAAATTTTATGTTTCATTCAATTCATTTCATCTAGCTTAATTTCATTCATCTTGTGCATTGCTTAAAATCAATATTGCATTGTTGCATAGTTTACCACCTAAAATTTGCATCATGGATATGTGTTTTAATAAGCTTTGGATGTCATTAAAATCCTTAGTAGATATGTCAAGTTGTGCCTTTGGAAATGACCCTAATGACATTGAACTCACTCATGCTCCTTCAACTTCTAATGCACGTCCTCCTCGTGATGTTGACATCATTGGAGAAGATGATGACAACATGAATAAGTTCCTAAATAATTGTCTTGACAACCTTGAAGCTAATGCATCCTTTTATCCATCCACAAGCCAACCAAATCCTGATACCCTACCACCTCTTGAGATGTCTGGTTACTTACATCCTAAAACAAAAGTTGATCCTAACTTCCCCACAACAGGTGAACCTAGTTCTTCTAGACATGCAAACACTCAACCATTTTATGATAATAAAGTAACAATCACTCCAATTAACCTTGAAGAAACATATGGAAAAGGATTCACAAGCTTGACCAAACAAGGATGTGATACAACAAATGAACATAAAATTCATTAACTCTTAGAACAAAAACCAATGGATGAAAAAAAGGGGTTGGGATATAAAGATCCCCCTCATAATAGCAAGCCTCCTAGAGAATATCTAAGGCTTTGTGATGATGGTACAATGATTTTTGATTCCCCTCTTGATCTCAACATCCTCCTTCCTAGAGAGCAACCATTGATTAACAATAATGACAAGGATGAGAGGATAACTTTGGGTCCTCCTCCCTCAATTAGAGAGAAGGGTGAATCTATCAAACACAAGACACCTTACAAGTTCAAAAAATTGAAATCTCCTCGCCCACCACTTGAAAGTGAACAAAAATTACAAATTATTCTCAACCAAGGATTAATACTATTACCACCTATGAACTGACTTGTGCTATATCCTAAAGATGAAAAAGTTCCACATTGTGCATATCATTGAGCTCTTGGACATGGTAATGATGAGTGTCATGCATTGAAAGAAATATTGAGCAAGTACCACTTCAATGGCAATAATTTATATCTAGTGATTACACAACATACTCTCCTACTCTTTGTCATGTAATAGTTGTAGAACATTCTCTTCTCATTATTGCACATGACCTTTCCCATCACCTACCTCGGCTCATTCTTGTCTCTCACTCAGTGGGTCCAAGCAATTGTTAGCCTTGTGTTAGGAATGCATTTTTTGTTGTCCCTTTAGTTCACATCTACACAAACTGAGATTGGGAGGTAGCCGACTTGCATTTTCCTTACTAGTCTTTTTCATTTTCTCTTTCTTTTTGCATTTTCTTTTGTGTGATTGCATGTGCATAATGTGATCCCCCGTGATTTTTTGTTTGATTTTCTCTCTCTTTGTGACATTCCTCTATTTGTAACTTCATTCTTCTCTATGTCATGCATCACTTTCACCTTTTTATCTTTATATTTTTCTTGTATTTTCCTTTTGGGGATGATGCAAGGGATTGAGACATTCATGTCTCCTTCATGTTGACCCAAAAGGATTTATTTTTCTCTCCCTTTTCATTTTATCTCTTTTTCTTGTGTTTTCCTTTTGGGGATGATGCAAGGCATCAAGACATCCATGTCTCCTTCGTGTTGACCCAAAATGATTTCTTTTTCTTTTCCTTTTCATTTTATTTGTATCTTTTTCTTGTGTTTTCATTTTGGGGATGACGCAAAGCATTGAAACATTCATGTCTCCTTCATGTTGACCCAAAAAAATTTCCCTTTTCCTTTTCCCTTTCTCTTTCATTTGTCTTGTGTTTTCCTTTTGGGAATGACACAAGGCGTCGAGACACCCTATGTCTCTTCCATGTTGACCCAAAAGTTTTTTCTTTGTTTTCACTCTCTTTGTGTCATTCTACTAGTTCTATGTGTATTTGGGGGATGATGACAGTTCCAAGCTCTCTAAAAACATTGCAGCAAAGAACATACTGACCCCAAATCCATAGATCCCTTGTGTGTTTGGTTTTTTCATTTTGGGGGAAACCCCTTTTTTTTATTTTTCTCTTGCATGGCATAACTTTACTTGGAAACATATGACTTGGCATAGGGCTTTCCAAGTTGGTTCTCATGTCTTCTTTTTATTAGCATTTTTCATTTTCTACTATAAAGTAATTGCTCATAGTATGGTGTTTAGCAATTCCTTTAAAGTGGGGGCATACATTGGCATTATTCTTTTGCATTTTCCTTTTCTTGATTCCTAGTGTAGCCTTATTACTTAATACAATGCATTTTTGTTGCTTTGTGGATGACATTAGGTGTGATTTCTGTAACATCATGAAAACAAAGCAGATTAAAGCAATAAAAATGCAATTTAAACTTGAATGTAAACTAAAGCTAAACAAAAAAGCACAAAGGAAAGAATAAATGAAAAGATCTCACCAAGCATCAATATAGTTCCATGAATAGCCTTTTTTGTCCTTCTCCATTTTGCCATGATAACATTCTTTCCCTCATATTTCTCTATGCAAGTATAACCTATGATAGTGATTTAGCAAAACATCGAAGATTCAGATAATATATTTATTCCAAAATTCATAAGATTTTGAAAGGAGTAACAATGATGAAGGTCAAACCAATTTATAGAAAACAAGGTTTTCGAATGACAGGTTCAGATTGAAAGATAGATGAATGATTCAGATTAAAGATTATGACATGCATTGAGATTAGTGTCGGTAGTGACTCGAGTGATAAAGCATAAAAGGTGGGAATTAAGATTAAATTATAATTTAATCTTTAGTTGAAAGTGTTTGAAACTTAGAAGAATAATGATTGCATGTAAAGGATAAACATTGAATAGAAGAAACGGTATGTTCAAACGCACAAAATAGATTAATTAATTAAATAAAGTCATTTAATTAATAAACATGTGCATGCAAAAGAATTAAAAAAAGATCACTGACTGATTAAATCAAGATGTCTCTCCATCAGAAATAGAAAAATATTAGATCAGGAGATAATAAACTGATTTAATTTGATCTCGACTTAAGTGATAATGAGTAATTAGATAACTAAGAGATTACCTAATTATAGAAGAATATGCCAGGAATAATTATTTTTATGAATTAAATGATTATTTAATTCAACATTCAAAATTAGAGGATTAAATTAAATAAATAAAGATTTATTTAATTGACTGCAAAAAGGTTTAAAGAATAATTAAATAATTAAAGTGATTATTTAATTATAATTGAGAGTGTGATAAGAATAAATTAAATAAGAATTAATTTAATTTCAGACAGATAATAAAGAGAATTAGCGACATAATTAAATAAATAATATTTATTTAATTAATTAGGATTGAATAAAGGTAAAAATGAATGAATTAAATAATTAAATTTATTTAATTAATAGATGAGAAATGACTTTAGAAAATAATTAAATAATTAACATTATTTAATTATAACAATGAAGGTACAAATTATGAAGAAATTGAAGTCGCAGGCTTAGGAGAATTTTTAGTGTCTACAATTTCCTTCAAGAGCATGATCTCTCTTAGCATATTACATTCCTCTTAGTGGCCTAATGCGATGCACTCCATCCCCTAAGTTATGAATTTTCTATTCTTTGATTGGTCCTCTCTTGGAGATATTAGGTACAATTTTCCCTAAGTTAAAGACCTCACATGAACTAAGCAAGAATCCTCTAAACATTCCTTTTCATGTTGTATTTTTCATTTGTTATATGGCCACATTGCATAACACATCTTGCATGTGTTCATGAGCTCCAAGCATACGAAGTTTTTCTTGTCTCATGAAGCTCGAAAGACCAATTTTCTTTGTGGCACCTTATTAAAGTTATCAAGAAATATAGCTTTGGTATAGTTGAGTAGGAATCCCAATCTAAGACATGAATTTCCCCATAGCCACTTGCATGTGTGTGAGTGCATACCACCCATGAGTGTATGTTTCTCACCTTTTAAGACATCTCATCTAGTAGACAACCAGAAGTTTCGTCGCCTCAGAGTGAGTATGCAATTTTCCAAACAAATAGCCTAGATTTGATCCACATCATGATGGACAAATGATCGAATATTGATATGATTATTTTCTTTCTTTTCTTTCTTTTCATCTTTGGTAGTGTATGATTGGCCTTCTTGCTACTCTTTATAGCATTACTTTTGTGTGTGTTCCTTTGTGCTTATTTCTATGGGATCTTGATCTTGGGGACTTGATCACCTCTCTTAATTGTTGTTGTCTCATCTTTCCAGTATTGGTTCATTGGAACCCCTCTTGGTGCGTGATTTTCTACTTTAGTGTGAGATTGAAGCAAGTTCATCCTCTCACTAAAGTGGGGGCTAAATGTAGTGTCAAAAAAAGGGTCCTTTGACATTTTTCACACTCATTTGGGTCCTTCTTATGTATTTTAGCTTAGTGTTGCCTTGATTTAGTGTTGTAATGTGGATAACACATTCACATTAGGTCTTGGGCCCTTGTGAACTAAAAGGATTCAAATGGTACCTTATTTAAGTCTTGTAAAGTTTTGTAACATACATTCACACTTTTCTAAGGTCTTGTCAATAAAATAACCTCTTTTCATCATTTACCAAGCCTTATTTCAAAGTGTTGTAAAGTGTTGTGATAGGATTTCACATTTTCCTAAGTTTTTTATTAATAATTGGGCTTTCTTATGCTTTAATTGGCCCCATTTTGCATTCCACAAGCGTTATTTATGTGTATTTTTGAGAATAGTCTCGACAAATATCATTTAAAATATCAAAATCCTGAAACCCACCTTAAATTCATAAGGTGGGACTCATTCTCCATTATGGGTGAATGAGTCTCATTAGGTGGGACCCATTCACCCATGGTGGCAAATGAGTCCCCTTCAACTAAAAGTTCACATTTAATTAAAAATTCTAGTGGGTTTTTATTCTCTAAGATCCACTTGATCGACTTGTAGTGTTGTAATTTTGGAAATTATTGCATAATTGAGTATAAATACAAGGTTCTTTCACTCATATTCTCACCTAGCAAATTTTACAAGCATTCATGCATATAGTTCACAAGAGAATTCAAGGTATTTCAAGGGCATATTATAAAGAATTCAAGAGCTTCTTCAAGTTTCTTTCATCATGTCAACGATTGTTTGCATCATGTTGTTTTAGAGCTAGCATTTGTGATATAGGATTGTGTTATTCAAACAAGCATTGCATCAACATCAAGCAAGATTTCAAGTCCACATCCATTGGAGCCAATAATTACTTGTTTGTAGCACCTTATTGCTAGGGTTTGGTGAGTTTCAATATCATTATTTGTTCATTTATCATTCTCTATTCTATTTCATTTCATTTCAAAGGTTTGATTACCAACAAGGGGTTTGACCAAGGAAAACCCCTAGTCACTAACCCCCACAACATTTTTCCCTCTCTTTGCATGTGATTTGTAGTCCAAGGTTGCATATTTGTCAAGGAGGAAGATTGGAAAAGTTGTTACAAAGTTGTCAAAGCAATCCAAAGTTATCAATGTTGCTAACAAGCCTTGGAGAAGGTCCACAAGCTTAATTTTCTAGTTTTAGATCCAGAAATCAGTCAGGAAGAGAAAATCAAACCGAGAGCCACATAATCAAATTTTGAATTTCTAGAAATCTAGAAGTGGACTAATTCACCACTATTGGTGAATGAGTCCCACTGTACAAGCCTGAACAAGATTTTTGTAGATATGATTACCCTTTTGGTTGAAACCTACTCTTGCACATTTTCCAGAAAACTAGAGTGATTCACCCAGCCTAGTGTATGAGTCCCAACCAGCTTCAACATCAAAATTTTCAATGATCTAGAGCTCCATTCCATCTCCAACAAGTTTCCAGGTGCACATCTCCATTTTCACAACCTTTTGTTACATTTTACTTGCATTCTTAAGTCATTTAGTATTAGTTTTCATATCACACTGGGTATGTGCAGGATCATCATGGAAAAAATAGGCCCTTAACTGGCAAAAAATTTAGAAAAATCAGAGTTAGGCAACTTGACATAAAAATTTGAATAATTTATCTATATTATTTCAAAAATATGTAAGAATAGAATCTATAGTAAATTGAATTTAGTTTCTAAACTAATAGATTTGTTTCAAAAACAAAAAAATCTATTTGGTGAAAATTTGAAATTTCAATGCAGTAGTCCTTAAATTTAAGGGAAAAATAAGTAGGTGTTTGTCTAACCACCCTAACCACAATAAAATGATAATATTTTTTTATAAAATTTTAGATATAAGTAAAGGAATCATGCCCCAATGTGATGCATGTTTTTTGTAATTTTATTCCAAGTAAATAATTAATTATGAATTTTTTATTACAATTTTTTTAAAAATATAAAAACTTGTATGTCTGACCACCTTAACTTGATCAAAAATTCATGAAATTCAATTTTTGTTTTTTTAATCCTATAGTATGCGAAGCATAGAATGTGATGCATATTTTGGATTCAAAAAATGTGATACTGTTTGAAAGTTATAGATGTTTTTCAATTAGCCTATAAATCAAGAATTTAGTCATAATATGAATAGAAAATGAATAATAATTACTTATTAAATTCAAAGTAAAGAATAATTTATATTAGTGGAAAGCTAAGAATCTCCTTTAAAAACCCTTTTCATTTCATCAATTTTGGGTTAAAAAATAGTCATCAGCCACATACCCATCATATTGCCACTTTTTGGCCCATCATGATCTTGCACATACCCCACTATGTTTTCAAACATTTTGCATTTTCCAAGTTTTCACTTGGTGGTGAACCCTCATTTGCTATTATCTTTTCCCTAGAACCCTCCCTTTGTCAGATTTCAATTTCCTTTGCATTGAAATCTCAAGGGTTTGTTCCTGAGTGAATAGTGGAGTTTTGTCCTCTTTCCTTTTAGGTTGCAAAACCCTAGAAGTGAAAATGAGAGCACAAAATTTTCTTACTCACATATAATACAAACTAGACTAATGGGAATCCCATTCCTAACAATTAGAGAAATGCTCAAAATAAGGTTCCTTTGGATCCTTTGCAGAAGAACTCAACCAATTTTACTGATAAGACCCCTTGGTGTATGGTTTGTCAAATGCCACATTCTCCCCACCAGTGTGTAGTTGCAAAGATAGTTGAAGATTAACAAAGTATGCCAGAAGATTATGATTAGTCTCAAGAGGATGATGTTGATGTCAATATGATCATGGATGGTTTTGATTTTGTTGATAATGAATGTTCGTCTAGCATGGAGTCTCATGAAATGGATGTGGATGATCAAAGGCATATTGCTAGTGCATATCATCAACAATTCCTCTCTGACGAGGATGATGATAGTGATAATGAAATATATAATTTGTTAGCAACTAAAGATAATGTGTCCTTGAGGAGAACTTCTGATGAGGAAATCACAAGATATGGGTATGTGCATGATCATGATGGGCCAAAAAGTGGCAATATGATGGGTATGTGGCTGAAGAATTTCTTTTACCAAAAATTGATAAAAGGAAAAAGGGTTTTTAAAGGAGATTCTCAACTTTCCACCAATATAAATTATGCTTTACTTTAAATTTAATAAATAATTATTATTCATTTTATATTTGAATTATGACTAAAGTTCTGATTGATAGGCTGATTGAAAAAAATCTATAGCTTTCAAACATTATCACATTTTTTGAATCAAAAACATACATCACATACTATAGGATTAAAAAAATAATTTGAATTTCATGAAGTTTTGACCAAGTTAAGTGGTTAGACATGCAGGTTTTATATTTTTTAAAAGTTGTAATAAAAAATTCATAATTAATTATTTACTTGGAAATAAATTACAAAAAAATATGCACTACATTGGGACATGAGTCCTCTACTCATATCTAAAATCTAATAAAAAAATATTATCATTTTATTGTGGTTAGGGTGGTCAGACAAACACCTACTTCTTATTTTTTCCCTAAAATTTAAGTACTACTGCATTGAAATTTCAAATTTCCACCAAATAGATTTTATTTTTTTAAATAAAACCTAGTAGTTTAGAAACTACATTCAATTTTCTATAGATTCTATTCTTACATATTTTTGAAATAATATAGATAACTTATTCAAAATTTTACATCAAGTTGCCTAACTCTATTTTTTTCTAAATTTTTGCCATACGACCTATTTTTTCCATGATAATCCTACACATACCGATATATAGTGGCCTTTCCTTCTCAAGCAAAAAGTTCATATCATCTAAGGAATAGAACAATAGGTGGTTACCAGGGTAGTCCTAATGGACTCTTTATAAAATAAAAAAATGGGAAAGGTAAAGAGCAAAAAGAAAAATATGATGACAAAGCAGAAGCAGCCAAAGCTAAGTAAAGTAGGGGAGATGATATTTGGGCTAAGAATTGTGATAAACCAAAAGTAGATGGAGAGATCAAGTCACCTACTATGAAGAAAAAGCCACAAAAGCATAATTTTGAAGCAACACGAAAAGATGCCAAGCCCAAGGCTGAAGGAATAAAGAATCAACAGAAGGAGAGTGGTACAAAACAAGGTACAATCCTAGTTGAATTACCTAAATACACTCATGTTGACATGTTTCAATTTATTATTTAAGTGAAATTTTATGTCCCTTTGCTTGAGATGATGAGAATAGATGACCACAAACAAAAGGCAATAACCCTTATCAATGGTGCTACTATAGCCTGTAATGACTTAGTGGTCTCCACTCCACCCAAAGTGAGTGAGAAGGAAAAGAAGGATAAAAAGATTGAGGGAGTGATCATTGAGATCCCTCATATCTTTCTAGGTAATTTTTTCATAGCCTATCCTAGAAAGATAGACCCATTCTTCCTCGCATTGATAGTTGATGAAAAATTTCTTAAAAAATGTATTATTGATTATGGAGCATCCAATAACATAATTCCAGCCAAGATTATGGAGGCATTGAGACTAAAATTTGATAGTACCCATGGCAAGTGTTATTCTATGGACTCAAGGGAAGTACCTATGATTGGTATAATCAATGAGCTTCCCTATAGATTTTCCACTTATCCAAAGAAATAGTTTAAGATGAGTGTGGTGGTGTAGACACTGAAAAAGTCTACTTTTTCTATTTTGTTTGGGTCCTCCTTGTGATTTTGGCTTAATTGTGCCTTGATTTAGTGTTGTAATGTGGATAACACATTCACATAAGGTCTTGGGTCCTTGTGAACTAAAAAAAATTCAAGTGGTACCTTACTTAAGTGTTGTAAAGTGTTGTAACACACTTTCAAACTTTTCTAGGATCTTATTAATATATTTCACCTAAACAACCTCTTTTTATCATTTACCAAGCCTTATTTCAAAGTGTTGTAAAGTTTTGTAACAAAATTTCACACTTTTATAGGTTTTTCATTAATATTTGGACCTTGTTATGCTTTCATTGGCCCCATTTCACACCTGCAGACCTTAGTTAAGTGTATTTTTGAAAATAATCTTGATAAACATCATTTAAAATATCTAAATTCTAAAACCCACTTAAAATTCCTTAAGTTGGACCCATTCACCATTAGGGGAAAATGAGTCCCCTTTGACACAAAACTCAAAATTATTTCAAATTTTTGGTGGATTTTTATTTTCTAAGAACTAAGGTCAGACTGTGATGTTGTATTGTTGAGAATTATCGCATAATCAAGTATAAATATAAGGTTTTTCTACTCATTTCATCCCTCCCTAATCTCTCAATCAATCCAACAAGCAATCAAGTGATCTAGCATTCAATAATTTTGTTTACAAGAGCATTTTGTACTAGTATACTTCTTTTTGCTGGGGCATCTAAAATATTAGAATTTTTTTGAAATTTGACCTTGGCAAGTTTATTCTTTGAACCAATGCAGCAAGTACATTACTTCAAAGAGGGGAAAAATGTAGACATGTAAAATTGACATCATTCCTCTAATGTTCCTCATAGTTAATTAAATCTCTAATGTTCATCTTATAATTAAATAAATCAATTTTATTTAATTAAATCATAAATCAATCCTAAATTTCCCCTTTAATTAAATAAATCAATCTTATTTAATTAAGTTCTAAAGTTCTTCATTTAATTAAATAAATCAAATTTATTTAATTAAAACACTAACATCATCATCTTTGATTAAATAAATCAAATCTTTATCATTTTCTTCTCATTTTGATTTATCTTAATCCTAAAATCTAAGTCAAAATTGTCAAATCACCTAATCTTTACTTAAATTAATCAAACCATGGTTAATGCTAATCCTAATCCTCTTTTCTCTAGATTTTGCAGCTTGTGCACATAAATAAATTTAATCGATTTATTAATTCATCCTTTTCATTCAAAATGGTATCTTTGAGGGAATATTCTCCCAATTTGAATTTTCCCTCCCACATGATTTGTTCATCCAACAAAGAATTTAAGAGCTCTTACATGTCTCTTACACAAGTCAAACTTGGAATTTAACTCATCTTTCATCCCCCCTAAACATGTCATTTCATCAAATTCAAAAATCAAACTTGCACATTGATCAAAATGTGCTCAACCTCCCTCCATTGGAATGCTGACAAGTGGTAAAATGCTATTGGATCATGTTTTTTTGCACATCCTCCATGTTTTGACTTCTTCCATCCTTCTTGGTTATAAATAGAGGCCTCCTCTATTGTATTACTCCTCCACAACTCTACAACTTGATCACTTATCATCTTGCATCATCCATCATCCAAGAGCTTATCAAGGATTGGGAAAGGGCTTCTTTCCACATCAAAGAAGCACCAATCCACTATGAGATAGGGGTTTGATAGTGTTTTCATATGCTTGTAATTAGTTGTTTTTGTTCTATTTAGTTTTCATATTTTAGCATAGTTAAGTATTTCATAGGAATCATGGGTTTACTTATTTTGAATTGACTAACTAAGCTAATTGTGGTCATTGTTTGAAGTATTGCAGATTTAAGGTTCACATTTTGACACCCACCATTCTAATGCTAATTTCTAAGGCTTTTCTTTTATCTTACAGTTCTCAGGGCGGTATTCCTTTATGTTTCATCTATTATATTTGCTTTCATCTAAGTTTGCATGTGATAAAAATGAGTTTGTTTATGCTTTAAGGACTATACTATTACACTAGACCTAGCATAATATATAGTTCTATACTGTTACACTAATATTCTATTTAAGTATGCACCAAGCAATAGAATAGAATTTATGTTTATATTCTAATTCTACATGTAGTCAATAATGTCACTTTTTATTGAAAAAAAGAATGATTTAAAAATAGGTTTTACATTGATAGTGTTTAACGTGTGGTTATGGAGAACTAAATCTCTATTGTCTTTACAGATTTGAGCCACTTTCAAAGCTTTATCTCTGCTTTTTTGGCATGCTAAATCTGTTTTAACTCATCAAAATGCATTAGGGACAGTGTTGGGAAAAGGTTTGGGAATTTGGTTTTACACTTGCCAATTACATTTTCTTGAAAGTGTCTAAATATTTTTCATTGAATCCATGTTGTGTTTATGTTACAATTATTGCAGTCCATATAACCACATCTTTTAAAGGAAACTTGTCAAACAGTTCAAAACTATACACTTTTTTTTCTAACATAGTTAAATGTGATTTTCTATCACTGTTTTGATGATCTGACTCTTTTCTAATAGGGTAGTTGAGGAATTAAAGAGCATATTGGCGGATATCAAATCTTAGAGCAAGCATCACAAAAGGAAAGATTAGTCTACAATTTTAATGAATCATTTAAAGCCATATTTATAAGTTTTATTCAGGTGAATTGCCATCCAATATCTATCTGGCATCTTAATAGAAGTAATCTGATATTGCTAGTCTACTTTACTGTTGATCAGTAATAAATGAAATTCCAATATCCATAGTTGTTGGTTTGAAAATGATAGATCATAGTTGCATGCTGCATTATTAAAGATATTAATATATTTGTGCAACTTGTCTTTGTCAAGAAACACGAATAATGGTACCTAACAAAGATTTTGAAATAAGTGATGTTAGCAATAAGAAGTGGTAGAGTGAATTCTACACATACACACATGCCTGTGTTTTATTTTAGATTTTGAAAGGATTATGGGGGTAATGTAATCCTTTCACCCTACCATGACTTGTTGCTTCAAAGAGCAGGTTTGTTCACAAAACACATAAACCACGTTGCACTAAAGTTATGTGGTCATTTTTTCGTTGATGTTTTGTTTTGCATAGGAAGTCGAGCTCCTTTCTCATCAGAGATCTAATGGTTCCTCTTGCACCCACACCCACAAAATCTTCATCCAAATCCACCATTTCCACTAAAATTTCAAGTTCTTCTCTATAATGTTTTGTACTAGAGAAATTTAAATAGTTTCTTTAGGGAATGATAAAAATGATTTTCTAGTTAATGTAGAATTCATAGGTTAGGTTCCCAAGAGGACCATTTGAGATGTTGATCATAAGAAATTGGGAACAACATTAATCTATAGAGCCATATATAGTTCATAGCATAATGAGGAAGCATCTTGGCTAGCATTGAAGGTAGCAACAACAAAAATAGATGTCATGTCAACTAACCACAAATAGCCAAAGAGTGTGGTCAGTCACTATACCATTAACACTCTTTTGCAAGTGTCGTAGTCATGGGTCTCGTGTTCTAAATAGACGTGATCATTCATAAAGGATAGAGAATTTAAATTTAGAAATACAAATTGATATTTTAAAATAGTAAATTGAGATGTTAGACAATGACAAACAACTACAATCCAGAAAATGAGGACACATCAAATAGGTTTGTATATTCATTACGCTTAATGTTATGCTTTTCTTGCACACTAACTCATATATAATTTATGTTTATTGGATTGAGTTGGTACACATCAAAAAACTCAGGGGAGCACATTGTCATACACTGGCTACGCGAGGAAAAAAAGATAGTCTCCCAACAACTCAAGGCCTTCTGGCCAGGCACCCTAGTCAAGCATCTGATGCAGTTGACAAATTTAATCCTCACCTTCTTGACGAATTTGATCCTCATAAAAATTAATTGGCCATTACCTCTCAATATTCATCTCTATGATATCCTGAAAAAGGACCATAGTTGGTAGGCGTTTGAGGGTAGTAAAGCAAAAGGACACCTTTAATGCACTCTAGGGAAGTCAAATCATATTTCTCGTCTACTTTGCATGTCAGGTGTACCTAGTTTTTCTTATGTGATCGTGCTGTCTTAAATGCTTAATGTTGTTAAATGATATTTCTACAACCTCCTCTCTCAACTTTACTTCATTTACTTAGCTTCGCTTTGTTCAGATGGAAGTGGCGGGTGATCCCACAACGCTGGTTTACAATTTTTGGGAGGAACTGATTTTTGCTGAAATCACATAGTTTTAGAAAATATAATGATTTAAGCCTTAAAAGGTTCCATTTAAAGAATTCCAATTGAAGAGGGTTTGATCAAACTACCTTAAATAAAACCCCCTTGGATAGAACCCCACTAGTTTTAAACCATACATATAACAGAGTCTCCTTTACACCCATCAAAATGCTGATAAAAAAACACTTTTGATTTACCTTTTGGCGGATCAAATGAATTCATTTAAAATTTATTTTTTAGAAAGTATGTAGTCCTTATTCTAAGCTTCCCAAAAAGTATAATTTTAAATAAATTTAATTTTATTATTATATTTATTTTTTATTTCTCGTGAATGTAGGTTTTTCACCAAAAATCAAGCTCTATGTTATGCACATGTGGAAAAATAGCATATATTATTAAAAAAAAAAAAAAAAATACTAGTGCACCAGATATTGAAGTCCTTTATCCAACAAAGAAAAAAAATTGATTTTTGATACACACAAAAAATGTTACGCATTATACGGTCGTGCTATGTCTGAATTATAATTGGTTTGAATTTGAAACTTGATTAAAGAAAAAATATTCAATAAAAAAATATGTAACCAAGTGGAAGCACTAGATATCAGAGTTATGAATCTAAATTTGAAAGAATTAGAATTTTATCCTTCATCGAAAAAAAAATATGCGTTATACGGTGAGCGTCACTTTTTTAAAATGTTGTTTTCTAAAAAAACTAGTTTTTGAGGGAGATGGATAAAAAAGTGCAATTTGATTCCAAAATTTTTGAAAAAAATATATTTAGAATCTATAGAAAAAATGTCATGAAACTCTAGTTTGCATCATCTTCAAATTCCTCACGGTTTAGCCGCTATAGGTGCCCAAAAGTGAAGATTTACTTAAAAAAATATTTCAGTGTCCAGTTTGGCCAAAAATTATAAACCACTATTGTGGGATCACCCTAGCGTTTGTGAAGATACGACAAGGAGGCCTCTTTGTAGAAGTCACCACATATACTAGAGAAGTAGGGAGAATTAAGTAGAGAAAACATTGGACAGTGCGGACAAGTCACTGCTTCCTTTCACCCACTCATGTGTTCTTTCTAATTAATGTTGACAACTGAATAATTAACGAATTAAAGGAGCAAGGAAGGGAAGTGGTAGCTAGTTGTGAATATCACTTATTAATTCAATCTACTTTATCAGTGCAATCCTATTATAGAGTTCTAAAGGAGAATAATGGTGTTATAATCTCTACTTTATTGAGTTGTTTCACTTTCACTCATATTTGAAATCTTGTGATAGAGATAGTTATTGTTTTTGTTCATTGTGGCTATTTTTTTTTCTTTTGATAGGGATAATGTGTGCATTAATAATTTTCCACTTGCAACAATAAATAAAAAAATCTTTCTTGGTATTAAATGGGAATGAAAATCGAAGTTAGTATGGAGAAAATGTGTGTGACAAAAATCTGACATGATTTGTGCAGAATTGAATTCATGGTTACTAATGACACAACTTGGACTTTTGCAGATTACAAATCTATCTTGTACTAGATATCTGGGATTTGACATTGTTATATTATTTGTGCTTTTGTTAGGAAAATTTGACTTTTGGTGTCAATTATTTGTAGCCTTGGCGTTGGGGGTTCATTAACTAAGAATTTTGCACATTTCAATTTGGAATTTACAGAAGATTAAAAATATTGAACTAAGAGAATAAAAAAGTCCTTTGTGCTTATAATTTTATCAAAGTTCTGTTGAATACTTCGAAAACAAACAATTTTTTTTTTTTCTTTAGTGCTCTAACCATTGTTTGTTTTTATAGAGACTTTGCATGATAGGGGTAACTCTTTTTCATTATGCATTGCTTCATTAAATCCTTCAAATAATTCTTATGTCTGATAGCTTTGTAATGTTTGCAAGTTGGCATTAGGGAACAATGATGGTTTTTCTCTCACATTGGAATCAAAGAACACAAACAGATTGGAGTTGAAGAATTAAGCATTGAAATTGAAATTCACAAAGTGTTTTTAAATGCTTAGGGTTTCCATGTTCTACTTTCATTTTCTGTTTAAGGACAACTCACTTCAATTTGGGTTTAAAATCAATCATTGATTTGATCTTTTTAAAGCTGGATTAAAATTGAACATTAGAAACTCACTAGATTTGGTTGAGGATTAATAATTGAACAAAACAATTTCCATATTTCATTTTGGTGTACCAAAATGAATCAAATCATTGCTTTGTGGACTTAAAATGAACAAGTGCTTCTTTGTTTTGTAATTTCTTACTTAAAATAATACCATTGAAAGGACATATGCGCTTCTCTCGCGCCTCATAGAAATCTTGAGAATCAAAAGGCCTTTTGGTGATCTTAAGTTGGGTAAAGTAATTGCCTCCACATTTCATTTTGGGATTAAAATTGAACAAAACATCTTATGAGTGTGAGTGGAGCATATTGCGTACATTCTCTCTTTGTGTTGCAACAAATATTGATCAAGTTACAGGTATTATTTTGCTCACTTTTGTTTATGTTAGAGGGCCTTCCTTGTGGGAAAAAGTAATCACCCAAGGGAATGACCAAACTAGTAACATGGTAAAGCCAAATGTATTTCCAACTGGTATATAAGTGTGGATACTAGAACAAAGGCTAGTATCACGAGGTTGGTTCTGACGAGAAGGGTAGTAATGGTCTCTCACTACATGGATCAATCCCTATGAATAGAAAGTCCAAATTAAAACCCTTGTTTAGAAAAGGCTAAAATCCTTGATCTATTTTTTGGTGCAAGAATGGTCATTTTGAAGCTACCCCACACTTTTACAGCTTTTAGTACAAATGGAAAGTATGCCATGGGAGTTTCATGGGTACTGATGCTTGGCTACCCCGTATAAGTGAGTTTCATGGAGGGGAGCCAGTGGGGTCAAGCATCTAACCATTCACTAAAAGTAGGCATAGCTAGACTTGTAAAAGTGGGGATTCAACAAATACAGTCTTTCATATCCATAGGATTTTGCATGTTCTTGGAAACAAAACACTTTGCTTGTTCGTAAATATTTGAAAAAAAAAATCAACATTATCATCAAACTTCAAACCCTTTAGGAAGAAAATATCTTTGAAAAAATTCAAGTGTTATTGCTTGCCCTTGGGATTCTATCCTTAGAGGTTTCTAAACACTTGGATTTATATCTCAATTTTCTTACTAAATTCAACAATAGGAAACCTTTTGCTTAAATTCCTTGATTTCCACATAATACACTTTGAGGGATGATAAGAAGTTAGGAGATTAGACATTTAGTTTGGAAAAAGATAATCAAGAGTTTTTTGTGGTAAAAAGAACTCATTAAGAAAAGTTAAGAAACAATTGGACCCCACACACGTGCTTGGTATATTTTGGTCATATGGTTTTCATGCAAACATTGGTCTTTTGGTTCGAACTACTCTTAGGGAAAATCATGTTCTTCAATATCTTGGTCTTGTAAACAAGGTTCTCCTTAGGTTCATTTGGGATCAAATCAAACACTTCATCCATCCCAAACATTTATCATCTCCATCTCATAAACAAATTTAGAGCTTTCAAAACATCATTGTAGACTTGGGTACATCCTTAAAACCAAATCAAAATCATCTATTTAGTTAGGTGTGTTTGGATGAATCCTTCCTCACACACTTAGTTAAATTATAACCTATTTGAAAAAAATTATCCTATGGTCACATCCTGCATCTTAGGGTTTACAAGTTCATTATCCAATCAAAATCAAATACTAAAATCTATCATTGATCCAAAGTTACAAAAAGTTCAACACCCCTATCATTCACCCCTTTCATCCTTCATCTCATCATTGGTGCTAAACACCTTAGAGGTCACTTTTACAAAAAGGTCAAAACAAAAGAAGAACATGGAATATAAACTTGATCCATAAATCATGAGTGGTCTAAACCAACCAAACTATCAAAGCCTTACAATGCCAATTGATTATCAACACTCACATTTATACAATATGTACATGGGATCATTATCCCCTACAAACCTCGATGGTACAACAAATGTGAGGATGCCCAGTCAAGAGTTTGGAACACCTTTCCTGATGGTAGATTTAAATCTAATTCCAAACCAAAAAATCTATCAGCCAAACACCTAATGCATGAGTCTTCCAAAAAACAACATCATCCCACCAAATCCATACATGTCAAATGTGAATATACCCAATACAAGTTTACCAAATGTGAACATTTCAAATTCACACTTGGTAAAATTTGGGTTGGATATGTTTGTGAATCATACAAATTTTGTTCAAAGTATAACCAAAATGCTAACGACTCTATCTATCAATCCAATTCAAGGTAACACCTTGCAAAATGAAGTTACCTAAATCAAGGCAATGTGATTCCCAACCATAACAATGTTCAAGTTCAACCCATAATGCCAAATCTGAACATCATCCCAAATCAGAACATTTTCCAAATTCAATTTGTCCATAATCCCATGCAAACACCACAAGTACACATTCCAAATCTTCTTGAACAAAAGAACCAACTATGTCAATGGAGTCAAAATCAAAATCATGATAAAATTTCGCTAGATCAACTTGCTTCACTTGCCAAACTAATTGAATTATTGATCCAAGATACATCTTTACTCCAAAATAAATACACTCTTCCATTAGTTAAACCATGTCATAAAAGCATTGAGTTGTTGTCACAACCACATTAACAATGATATCTCCAATGTCAAGAAGTTATATATCAAGATCGACCACAACAACAAACCCAACCTCCACATCTCGAAGATCAATCACCACATCTCAAAAATCAATCACCACAAGGTCAATTTAAAATCTCACAAGGTAACAAACATAAATACACATCACTTGGGAAACCAATAGAATCATTCATGCAACAATTGGTGCAGGTAAAACTCATCACAATTCCCACCTATGAAAATTATCAAGAGCCCTTAGTGAAACTGATATGGTATAATGAAAATCGCCTTTGTGATTTCCATAAAATCAAGGGATACACAACATGAGATTGTATTCGACTCAAAAATCTCATCCAAGACCTGATTCATCAAAAAGTAATAGTTGTTTGGGACAATAATTAGGATTCAACCACTAGCAAAAACATTGAAAATATCTCCACCACAATTGTTGAAAACAATGATCAAGATCTCTCCATTAATGAGCACATCGAAAATGTTTTCACTTCATCCAATGACCAACTCACCATACATCAAGAGCCACTTTTTAGTCATCTATTTCAAGGATTTTTAGAATTATTTTATCCTATTGACATAATCCATGATCCATTGACCTATGATCATGTTGAAAATGTCTCTACATCACCTTATGAGTTAGAGGACATATCTCAAGAATTTATCCCAAAGCATGATCAACATCTATCACCAAAGTCTAGCAATGGTCCTTTCCAAGACATGTTGACACCCTTTGACCTCATGTTTACAGATACTAAAGGGATCCTCAGCCAAACATTTGACCTAAGTCTGCCCAAAGATTAAGAGGATATTGAGCCACTGCCCATGTCTAATGATGACATCCAAGAATCCTTTATAAGAAATCCATTCTTTGAAACTAACCCATGTCAAGAACTTGATCCAAAGCATGTCGAAAGCAATTCTGAAATCATTCAAGATCAAGAATTTTTATCTCCAAGATACTACAATGATCTAATGGAAACTCTCCTATCTATACAAGATGCATCAAATGATGATCACATCCATATAGCACATACTCCTCCATCTACCCATGAGATGCTTTCTTTGGATGGACACATAGATGATCTTCATTTAGAATATGATTCCTTTACTCCTGACATTATTACACAAAAAGAGTAGGTTATTGATTCCTATAGTCAAATTGAATTATCAACATCAGGATCAAATATATCCCAAATTTAGACTGAGGACATCATGTATGAAGATATCCAACATTACCCACTCAAGGAAACATGTCAGATAGAATAGGATATTCCAAAATCAATAGAGAAGCAAATTGAAATAACATAATCTGTAGTGGTCATTTATTAGAGAGTGCTTACTAAACAAGACATCTCAAAACAAGCAGAATCAAGCCTAAATAAAGGTGCTACTACCACCATATTGGGGGCAACTATGTCTCAAGAAAATGTCAACATAGATGGCATGAAGAATCCTTATGATGAAACGATGGCAATACTACAACCAACCATGTCATGAACTTTCATACACGCATCACCCCATCCATGAATTGGGACCAAAATCAAAAGAAAGATTTGAATCAAAGCACAAAGAATATTATCAAAGAAAAAGAAGCTAAAAAGCATATCAGACAAATCAAATACATATGGATACCAAAAAATACAAAGAAATATTATCCCTATCAAAATCCATCAGTCAAAGAAACTATGGGGAAAAATAAAAAAGGGAAAAGTATCCATCAAAGATTTCCACAAAGGAAAAAATTAGGCTTCTCAAGAAACGTACAAAGTATATCAAACAGTTGGTCCTCATTCCATGTACACTTTCGTATCCACCCATCATTGCTCATCTTCCCAAGTTTGGAGAGTCAAAGGTTCCAAACTATCAACCAATCCATATTTTATTCCTAAAAAAACTCCATCCACACCTCCACACATGATATCCAATTCTTAGATTGACCAAGTATTGGTAGCCACCCTTCATCATAAGGATTTAGAAGGAATTCTATTGCAATATGCACTCAAAGACAAAGTTAACTCTAGTATCAACAAAGCAGATCGAGAATCTCAAAAGTTGCATTCAAGTGCACGTATCTTGGCAAAGCAGCTTCTTGAATTAGGATATCGATGGCACATTATGATAGAAGCATCTACATCGATACCACCAGATGGTTCAGCATGAGCTTAAAATCTTTCAGAAAAATCCAAAAAAATATGAAAATCCAAAAAAAATGGAAAAAGGATTGAAAATAGTAAAGATAAAAATATTCCTTTAGTGAAAACCACTACGGTGGCACTTTGGGCAGGTACCATGATGAAAACCTGGGAAACAGGCGTCATGTGTAGAATCAAGCATCTACGTGCGCCAATTCAAGTGGAAGTATCTCATCCCATCCATAATAAATCCATCATTCCATCCATCTTATCCATAATAAATCCATTCATTCATGAACTATTTATCTAATCCATTTTCATCCATCTACATCCATAGTCCAAGTTATCTTGATCTTGATGAAATTTTGGTGCACACTTTACACCTTCTTATGGTAAAAAACCTTGACATGGGCCATTTTCATTGATCCTATCCTACCCAGTGCTATCTGAGCCATGAAGCACTATCCAAATGAGCATCCTCTATTTTAACACCTTATCTTATCGCAAGATAATCCATATCTATCCATCCACCCATGAAATTCCATACATTGCTAGACATTGGGTGTAGATATTTACATCTTGCTTCGAAAGTAAACCTTGATCTATATCTTTCAACTTATGTGGTGATCCAAAAATTGGCAAAGTGTTCACATTGGTCAAAGCATTTGTGAGCCAAGAATCCAAATCGCTAGCCCATGGCATATTTTGATGAGAAGACATTCCTTATCAATCTTCATCTTTCATCGAACATCAATCCAAACAATCACTATTAGTCACATCTAATGCATGCTTCAACATCAAATAAAATCATCCAAAACAACTTTTGTTTAAAACCAAGCTTCATCAATCTTGATCAAATCAAATCCAATCAATCCATCATCATCTCGAGATATCCTTCCCAATCCTTGTGTTTCTTAACACTATCATTGCATTGTTGTGTATCCTCAACAATATTATCATCATCAATCCCTCATCATCTTGGGATATCCATCCTAATCCTTTTTTTGCTTAACACTTTCCTTGCATTGTTGTGTATCCTCAACAATGTTATCATCACCAATCCATCAATCTGATCAATCAACCTTGGCTTAGTTTTCAAAAAAATCCCAAAACAAATCACTGATATCATCACACATGTCCATATCCAAAATGTCAAAATCATGCAAGAATCCAAAAACATTAAAAAACCAAGAAAATCCAAAAACATCGAAATCATATCAAAATCCAAAAACAGGTCAAAAAGTCAGAAAAACATAAAAAACATGGTATCTGAACTACATCGTCTCTGAGCTTAAACATAGGCAAGGCTAATCTTTGATCAACCCCCAAGACATCAAAATCTAAAAACATTCATAAAATCTCATAAAATCCAAAAACATTCAAATAACCAAAAAAATAGCCTCAAAACATTTAAAAACATCAAAAACATCCAAATATTTGAAAAATTCCATTTGTCCCATTTCGCTTTCACCCACAATAAATCACTCATCCATAATAAAAAAAATTGGCACACTCACCCTTTGGCAAAACAAACAGAAACAACCATAGCAATCAACAAAAGAAAACTTCAAACGCAAAAATCAAAATCAAAGCAACAAACCTTTAAACGCAAAATCAAACTCTTGATCATTCACAAACATGTCAATAGACCTTATGTCAATAGCCTTTTTGACCAACCTATCAACTTGCCACCATCCACTAACATGTCCTAGGATGTATCCTTCCTACAATGGGCATTATCTATTGGCAAAACACTTTGGATAAACAAAACAACATGCCACCATCCACTAACATGTCCTAGGATGTATCCTTCCTACATTGGGCATTATCTATTGGCAATCATTTTGATTCTTATCCTAAACAAAGCAAATCCATTTTGCTAGAGGTATGAAGAACATTGAACTGTTTGTGTGTTTGATCTTTTCTTTTTGATTTATCTTATTTTTCTCATTCCAATGTCGTCTTGATGATGTCTAATCAAAGTGATTTAGAGAGAAAGCAATGGGGAATCGATTATTATCTTTTTGTTTGTTGTGCTTGTTGGGAATTCTTGTAATATAACTTGGTGAATACTTGCTTTGTTAGGTGCATCCTAGCAAGGTTTTTGTATGTCAAGTGTGAACAAGAATACTCCTATCTATTTGTTGAGTCAAATTTCATCGCACTAGGTACAATGCCATCCTAGTTCTTTATACCTTGATACATCATGATTATGTGTGTTATCAAACATAAGGTAAGTGGCCCTTTTAAAGTCCCAATTCTTGATAAGAAAATCATCCATCTCTCATCATCATCATCATAAAGTTGGCTTGTTGAATCCTCTTGTCATCATCTCATTTCTTCTTTTCCGTGCTAACATCATACGAGGACAGTTAATCATCATCGCCAGTGCATCCATCTTGCATCCTAAAACCATCAACATATTATATCATATCATATAAGAAACACTGATCATCTCACATGCATGTTCATTATCATAATATAGATCTGTTAGTCTAGGTATCTTAAAACCATCTCATTTGCATCATCATCATAACCATCCATACATAATCTTGAACCTCTTTGTTGCAAGATCGACCCTCAAATTGAATCTTTTCTCTTGATCTGTCAAGGGGGCAATGTACCAGTATACTTCTTTCTGTTGGGGCATCTGAAAAATCAATTTTCTTTTTTAAATTTGACAGCGGCAAATTTATTCTTTGAACCAACGCAACAAGTACATCACTTCAAAGAGGGGAAAAATGTAGACATGCAAAATTGACATCATTCCTCTAATGTTCCTCATAGTTAATTAAATCTCTAATGTTCATCTTTTAATTAAATAAATCAATTTTATTTAATTAAATCATAAATCAATCCTAAAGTCCCCCTTGAATTAAATAAATCAATCTTATTTAATTAAGTTCTAATTTTCTTCATTTAATTAAATGAATCAAATTTATTTAAGATCCAATTCTTGCAATTTAAATAAGCTGAAAATTGAGCTTGGATGCCAATCCGATTAATAGTAGCAAGACATCTCTTGAGATTTTGTACAAATTACTATATTCAAATCTTTTTGAAATAAGATATCTCTTGAGATTTTTTACAAATTACTATATTCATGATCTTTTTGAAACAAGATATCTCTTGAGATTTTTAGATAATAATAATTATTTATAAAAATAAGATATAAAAATAATATGTTAAATTACTTCACATAAAAAAAACTTTTTAAAAATTTAGAAAATTAAGTATAAAAGAACTTTCTTAAATTTACTATCCCATATAAAAGTAAGTTTCTAAATTAATATACTTAAAATTAAAAAAGGAATAATAAAATAGAAATAATGTGGTTACTAAATAATAAAATAGAAATAAAATTATTGAGGAATGAAAATTAATTATAATTTTTTAAATTCTAAATTAATTTATTTAAAATTAGAAAATCAGAAAATTAAATAAAAATATATATACTAAATTCACTATTACACATAATTTTTTTTTCTTAATTAAATTATTTAAAACATAAAGAATATTCAATATTTTTTGAAAAAATGATAACATTTGAAAAAGAGAAAATCATTAATATTCTACATATTATTCAAAATTAACATACATATATGGAAAATAATATTATTAGTTTAAGGTTTTACTAAAGGTTTTATTGTACCAAAATATTACAACTTAAATAAGATAGGATAGGTTTTTCATAATAAATGCAAATCTAAAATCAATTTAAAATTATAAAATTAAATACAAGGAAACTATAATAAATTTATTATTACACCTAACAATAAGTTTTTCAATTAATATTAGGGTCAGGGTTAGGGTTAGAGATTAATTAGTCTGAGGCTTAGGGTTTGAATATGGTTAAGATTCAACTATGGTTAGGGTTAGGGATCAATTAGGATTAGAGTTGATTAAGGGATATGAATCAATTAAGATTAAGATTCAATTGATGTTCAATTAGGGTTAGGGTTCAATTAGGATTAGGGTTGATTAAGGGATATGAATCAATTAAAATTATGATTCAATTAAGGTTAGGGTTCAAAAGGGTTTAAATAAGGTTAATGTTAGAATTATAAGATAAAGCTTTGGATAAAGGTTAGGATCAGGGTTGGGGGGTTAAGACTCAACTAGGGTTAGGGTTAGGGTTAGGGATATGATTAATTTTAGGCTACCTGGTAAGGGTTCAATTAGTGTTAGGTTTTAACAAGATTTAGGATGCAATTAGTATTATAATTAAAATTAGGGTTTCCATTAAAATTACGGTTAGTATTAAAATTATAATTATGAATAGAGTTTGAATTATGGCTAGGGTTAGAATTAGAATTAGGGTTATAGTTAGGGTTAGGGTTAGAATTAAGATAAGCTTTTGGGTTAGAATTCAATTAGGGTTAGGTTTAAGGTTAGGATAAATATTTAATTAGGGTTAGGGTTCAATTGTAGTTAGGATTCAATTAGGGTTCTAAGATAAATCTTGGAGTAACATTAGGGTGAAGGTTGAGGTTAGGGTTAGGGTTTTAAAATGACAAGGTTAGAATTATAAGATAAAGTTTTGGATAAAGGTTAGGATTAGGGTTGGGGGGTTAAGACTCAACTAGGGTTAGGGTTAGGGTTCAATTAGGGTTAGGGCTATGATTAGCAATGGGATGACAAGGTGCTAGAAAACCATAGCTTCACACTCCCAAACAAGAATGTTGTAGCAGTCCACACCTTACTCTGCCCCATGGTGTATAGCAAAGGGGACCCAATGGCACATCCAAGCACAATATAGCTCTTATAAACACCTTGAATCATCCTTACAAATCATAGCATTCTATGAGATGGCATCTCATTCCTTCATATTGTTAAAGAGGTAGTGAGCATGAGGAATGCTACCACATCTAGAAAACATGGTAATGAAAGAATTACCCAATTAAGAACATATAAAATTAGGGATATTTATATAAAATTATAATTATTTATCTACATATTACTTATCAAAAAAAAATTCATCAAACAAATCACATTTTAATTAACATAATTTAAAAAAAAAAAAAACTTATAGTTATAATGAGAATTCAATTAATGGTTTACATGCTAGAGTTTGGGCAAGGGCTAGGGGTAGGGTTCAACTAGAGTTAGAGTTAGGGTTAGGGTAGGGTTAGGATTAGTGTTATAAGATAAAGCTTTGGGTTAGGATTAGGGTTTAATTAGAGTTAGGTTTACTATTTAGTTAGAAATACATTTCAATTAGGGTTAGCATTCAAATAAGGTTAGGATTCAATTATGGTTTAGAGTTAGGGTTTATAAAATCAAGGTTCAATTAGGATTAGGATTATAATTAGAGTTTAATTATGGTTAGTGTTGGAGTTCAATTATGGTTAAGGTGCATATATGTTTGGAATTACTCTTAGGTTTATGGTTAGTATTAAATTAGGGTCATAATTATGTATAGGGTTAGGTTTCAATTATGTTATGGTTGAATTAGGGTTATAATTAGTATAGAGTCAGGGCTAGGGCTTATTCTAGACTATGAATAATTTAAGGAATATAAAATAAAAATATTTGTAAATTTGAATCTACTCTAAAATCATGATTCTTGGCTTTTAGTAAGAAGTGAACCCAGTTCCCAAATATGAAATTTGTACCCTACAATCTAGAATAAGACATGTAAAGTGCATAATAGCAACATGCTACTAGATTATAGGGTTTGTCATACTATTCAGTGTTAGTAATAGGGTTTTTTCAATTAGGGTTTAGGGCTAATGAGTCGCATAAGAGTGCAATATACACCTCGAAAAGGATATCTTTTGACTTATTTTACATAGATTTTTCTAAATATAAGTATGCTAGTTTAACAACACCAATAGCCATGAATACTATTCATGGCATTTTGTTCTCTTTTTTAGAAAATAATACAACTTACACTTGTCTTACATTTAATGATAGAGCGATCAACAAAAACGTCTAACTAAAATCCTCTTGTAAGCATGCACCCTTGAATTTGTTGACAAATGATGCATGCAGTCTGACCTTAACTGTTGTTCACACCGCCATGCTGATCAAATCCAATGTCATGCACAAATTCAGCCAAAGGGGGTAGCTCCCTACATTGTTAGCGCAAATGTATATATATATATATATATATATATATGGGTAAGTGCTACCAAAGGGGGTAGCTCCCTATATTGATTAACCAAAAATTTACAAAGCCATATGACATCTTTAATGGTAGAGATAACCAACCCCATCAGCTATCTCCACGAAACAGGCAACAATACCCTCATCAATAAGCCCAAGATTGTCATTGAGAAAACTCATGAAAGCTTTGATGTATATATATGTATATGTGTGTATATTGATGTGTATATATGTATATATATGTATGTATATATTTGTATATATATATATGCATATGTTAAATAAAATATTCATATATTCAATTAAAAAAATATCAAGTTAAATTATACATAAAACTCAATCTTAATAATACATAATTATGTGTTCCTATTACATAAATAGTCAATCTATTCATAAAATCAAAAATATTCATAAACTAATGTTCTTGCATATGTGATGAATAAAAAATATTAATCCCCTTACTTGTCATCCTATTAGCCTAAACCCTCAACCGATGTCTTAAGGGGTCCTAATTTATGAAATTTATTAAGGGGGTCAAAGTTTTCAAAATTTGGTAAGCTTCCCAAGGCAACCAAATTTAACAATAATTTAAGATCTTGCAAGATTATAATATGAATGAGATTTCATGAGAGGTTGGTCAAACAAAACAAGAGCTATCTCAATCAATTGTTCCACAATAAAATGTTGTTCACTAACTTGCAAGTCCATTATTCCAATGGCCACCCAAAATTCACCCTAAACCATAAATCCTAAACCCTAAACCCTAAACCCTAAACCCTAAACCCTAAACTCTAAACCCTAAACTCTAAACCCTAAAGCATTCATTTTTCCCTAGGACCTTAAAATTAAATTTGGTTTCCTTGGGCAACTCCACCAAATTCCATTCCCTAAAGCAATGTCATTTTGTCTTGGGACCTTACTACATAGATCCCCTTAAGCCATCCTATTACCCTGAACCTTAAAGTCTAAACTCTAAACCCTAATCCCTAAATCCATCATTTTGTCCTAGGACCGTTAATGAGATTTGGTTTCCTTGGGAAACTTCACCAAATTTTATTCACTTAAACCATGTCATTTTGTCCTAGGACCTTACTACATAGATCCCTTTAAGCCACCCTATCACCCTAAACCATAAACCAATGTCTTAAGGGGTCCTAATATGACATTTCTTAAGGGGATAAAAGAAATTCTCAAATTTTGGTTAAGTTTCCCAAGGCAACCAAATTTAACAATAATTTAAGATCTTGCAAGATTATAATTTGAATGCGATTGCATGAGAGGTTAGTCAGTCGAAGAAAGAGCTATCTCAATCAATTGTTCCACAAGAAAATTTTGTTCACTAACTTGCAAGTCCATTATTCCAAGGGCCACTAAAAATTCACCCCTAAACCCTAAACCCTAAACCTTGAACTCTAAACCCTAAACCCTAAAGCATTTATTTTGTCCTAGGACCTTAAAATGAAATTTGGTTGTGTTGGGAAACTCCACCAAATTTTATTCCTTTAAGTGATGTCATTTTGTCCTAGGACCTTACTACATAGATCCCCTTAAGCCATCCTATTACCCTAAACCCTAAAATCTAAACTCTAAACCCTAATCCCTAAAGCCATCATTTTGTCCTAGGACCTTAATGAAATTTGGTTGCCTTGAGCAACTTCACCAAATTTTATTCACTTAAGCCATGTAATTTTTTCCTAGGACCTTAGTTCATAGATCCCCTTAAGCCATCCTATCACCCTAAACCATAAACAAATGTCTTAAGGGGTCCTAATATGAAATTTCTTAAGGGGATCAAATAAGTTCTCAAAATTTGGCGAAGTTTCCCAATGAAACCAAATTTAACAATAATAAGATCTTGCAAGATTATAATATGAATGATCTTTCATGAGAGGTTGGTCAATTGAAACATGAACTATTTCAATCAACTATTTCACATGAAAATTTTGTTCACTAACTTGCAAGTTCATTATTCCAAGGGTGACCCAAACTTCACCTTAAACCCTAAACCCTAAACTCTAAACACTAAACCTTGAATTTGGTTGCCTTGGGAAACTTCACCAAATTTTATTCCCTTAAGCCATGTCATTTTGTATACATAGATTCCATTTTAAGCCATCCTATATTAATACATAGATCCCCTTAAGCCATCTTATATTATTAGTTAATTGTTTTTTTGTTCAGTAACATGCCTTAGACATAATTGAGGCTTACACATTTTATCATTTGTATTCAATTAGGCCATTTATATTGAATACTTTAAGGGTATTTCCTAAACATGTATCTTATAGTTTGAAATTACAAATCTAATGAAATTTCACTTATATCTTAGAGATCTCATGGATCAATTCAATAATATTTGTAGTCCACCTCCACGCCCTCCATCTCCACCACCTTCATCTCCACCTCCACCTCCAAAACCTAAAACTGATGGTGCTCGCTTTCAAGCACAAATCAATGCCGATGTTAGAACCATTCAGGATCAAATCAATATTATTCAAAATGAAAAATCTATCATACCACCTTTGAGGCTTTTTGCATCTAGGATGAAAAATATTGTTGATACTGTTATGGTTATGGATAGGGTCTTAGATGATCATCAATGATGGCTAGAGGAGAGGAGAAAGTATGATTCTAAAAAGGAAAACACAAAGAAATGAAGATATGTAGTAGAGAGCCACAACACTTTATAAATTAAGACAATGATCTTATAGCTATGAATATATGAATTTGGTTCAATGGATATTTTGTGTGATGAATTTGTGAATTTGGTTGGATGGATATTTTTAGTGATGAATTTACGAATTTGGTTGGATAGATAATTTTAGTGATGAATTTATGAATTTGATTGGATGGATATTTTTAGTGCTAAATTTATGAATTTGGTTGGATGGATATTTTTTAGTGTCAAATTTATGAATAGAATAACTTATAATGATGAATTTATAATAGTATATATTTTATGACTATCTACTAGATCATGATTTCTCCTGTTGGAAAAATGTAATTTATATATGTGTTAGACATAAATGAGCTTTTTGTGAATGTTTCAAGTTTATTTTTTAATATGTGCAGGTATTAAAATTACATAGTTCTAGATCTTAAATTTTGAAAATTGTATGTGCACATAGTTTAGTTGAATGATGTATGCATGCATTATGCATCATATTTTTTATTTTAAATGTATGTACATCTTAAATTTTTAAATTTGTATGCAATGTGTTCATGTTCAATCAATGTATGTGTGTGTATGTATATGTATGCACAACCTATTTAAACAAATTTGCATGTACTTTTAAAATTTAACTATTTATTGTATTTTTTTAACTTGTATGTTAATTTTGTATAATTCAATGTAGGTGAACACTCATATATAGATATCCTGGATCAATTTAACATTGATGATACCATCAATCCACTACCTCAACAACCTCTATCTCCACCCCCTCCACCACCCACTAGATTAGATGAAGCTCGCTTGCGAGCAAGTATAAATGAATATGTGGCATCCATTCCAAAACCAAATCAATTCTATGAAAAATGAATCATTGATTGCACCATGTGAGACATTTTGCATCGACAATGCAAAAAATTGTCAATGCCATTAAGACTATCAATTCTGACTTAGATAGGTATCAAAAAGATAGAGAGGAGATGAGATGATTTTATGTAGATGTTCTATCATATAAAAAAAATTTAAACCTAAAAATAATAAAATCCCATCTAGCCCCTTATTTTATCGACCCTAATACTCAGCAACCCATTCCTACCACTAAATCTAGAATATCCATGAGGTGGTTTATACATCCATAGATGACTGCACATTTTTGGGATCAATGGTATATGGTATTTTACAATCCACCACACTCTAATCTAGAGGTCCCATTATATTTTTTGAGGAAACTATATGTCAAGTTTGTTTTGGGGAAAAATCCTAATTATTTTGATTTTAAATCATTTCAGGGTGTTGGTGGCAACATGCCACAATAGAGGTTAGGGGCAAGGGTTGATCCCTAATGCCCCATGCATGTGCAACCCATTGTTTCTCCTCTTAGTCCTTCCATTCCAACACTTGTGCACCAATGTGTAGTGGTATCGACATTAGGATCGTTGAGTACACTCATAGGAGACCTTGATTTACATGCTTCTACAATAGCAGCTAGCGAGCATAGAGACCGCGATGATGGAGGAGCGAATGTCTATGGATTTGGTCTTAGTAACACTACATGAGTGTCAAAACCACATGTATGTACTAGTTGGGCCATCAGCTATGTTATGGACCTGATTAGGCCACACCCAGTTCGGGTGGACATGGAGATTTTGGTGGATCATCAGGTCGCCTCAATTCATTCATATAATTTCTTATTGCATATCATCACCCTGAGGATAGTGCACATAGGTATAAATATGCATCTACATGTTGAATTTATAAGAATTTTAATGAACATATATATATAAAAAAAATGCAATACATTTTAACAATCAAATTGTTTGGTGTAGATGACACTAACGATAGGGCAATCATCTGCACCTCAAGTATATATGTCAACACCAGTCAATTTCGGCAACCCTCATGGGGTATTTTGATTTTAATTTTGTAAATTATATATGAAATAATTATTTAACTTGACTTTTTAATTTATAATTCAATCATGAACATATGTTTAAAATATTTATGTTGGTTCAGATGACTCAATCGACTTCCTCATCTATTCCACCTAAGGGGTTACAGTCAAGCACTCATCCACTCTCGAGCATCTCAAATCAAGGGTAGGTACATTTATATTGTATATTATTTAACTTACATTATTATAACTTTAAAATTATGAAAATTTTGATTTCACTATATATCAAATGTGCATGTACACTTGTAAATATTATAAGTGAACTAAATATCTATATGTATACATCTAGGTTGATACGACAATGAGAATGGGGATCAACCAAACATTAGATGTGGCGGCTACTCATGAGTCATTTGAATTTTAGGTTGTTTAAAAACGTTTCTACACAAAATGTGCAAACTCAAATATATATTTTAACCTAATACAATTATACATGCTTTAAATTTGACCTTGTAGGACTTTGTTATTGCCACTTTCTACCCTGAATCAATCATAGTTAAACCTCTAGGACAACATGCAAAGTAGCTAGACATCATGGTAATTTAAATTTTTTATTATATTTAAAGTCAATTGGAAATTATACATTGTGAATAACTTTAATTAAATTTAAATTTGAATAACATTATTTTTATTTTATAGCATAAGGCACATCCTATAGCTAGGCATGTACAAACAAGTCCTAGAAGAAAGGGTCCAAAACCTCATATGGTACAAATTAAATATGATAAATTATAAATTATATTGAATTGAATAATTTTTAATTGTAGAATTTCATCTAATTTCAACTTTCTTTCTCTTGTATATGAAAATTGATTAAGAGAATTTAGAGGTTGGTCTAGGTGCACTAGAGCATCCAGACCCAGATACTGTGGTAATTTAATTTTATGATGAATTATAAATTAAATTTTCATTAAATTATTTTTAATAATCTTACATATGATTTCATATTTCTCTTGTGTAGAGTGGTCCAGGTCATCTGCATAATCCACATGGTGTGAAGAGGTCTCTTGATTATAGAGACGATATGAGTTAGACATGATAACATGGGTTGTATTTGATTATTTCATGGATTGCATATAAATGGTTTCTCATGGACTTTATTTCATGGGTTGTAATCTTATGGACTTAATATATATTAGTTTCATGGACTTTATTTCATGGGCTGTAATCTTATGGACTTAATACATATTGGTTTCATGGACTTAATATATTGTAAATAATGGAATTTATTATTGTTCAATTTTAAATACAAATATGAAATTAAAGTTGAAATTAATAGGACATTTCAATATTTGTACTTTACAAATTTAGTGATCCATACTTGATATATACATGATATACATTCAATAATTGGTGATAATTAGACAATGTTTGAACTTATTTAATTCATGTCCTAATAGGATGTCTTAAGAGGTCCTAATACATATGTTATCTAATAAATAAGAAATTAAATCACAATCTAAAAACTTGAAAGCAATCTGTTTATATACCAAAAAGGGTGAAATTTTAAGAAATGAACAATGCCATACAAGATTAGAGAACAAAAGCATTAATAAATTCTATAAAATAAACATAAATACCAATCAACATGCAATGAGTTTTTCCAAATTAAGTATACACCATATTTCCTAGTTCTTTTATAACATAAAATTAAAGAACAATCATACAACTTAATTATCCAAAAATAGGCTAAAGTTTTGAAATTAAATCATATACTCTTGTATTTAAAAATCATGCAAAGTGCTAGAGAAAACTTAAGAATAGAAAAGTTCTCTTGACCTCATGTTCCACAAAAAAAACTAATTTATAAGCTATCAAAACAAATAATAGCTTGCAACAAAAATACTATAGCCTTCTTCCTCTATGTCCACCCTTTCTTCTAGTACTATTTGTTGGAATTGGAGTCACATCCTCTATCAAAAGAGACAACTAAGTCAATCTGCAAGTTTCCATGTAATTGGCAACATCCAATCAAAATGATTTCAAAATACAAATCAAATAATAGCAAACATCTTCACCTATGGACATCTTAAGGAGATGAAATTCTTAAGGGTCCCTAATAGGATGTCTTAAGGGGATCAAAGAAGAGTATAATTAACTAAAAATATTAAGTGATATAAACAAGTATTAGAATTTGGGATGAGTCATCATAACAAATTATATAATTAAGTATAATATTTAGGATATGTCTTAATACAACATCTTAAGGGGATCAAAGAAGAGAATAATTAAGTATAAATATTAAGTGATATAAACAAGTATTATACTTTAGGGTTACTCGGCATACCAAATGATATAATTAAGTATAATATTTAGGATATTTCCTAATATGATGTCTTAAGGAGATGTCTTAAGGGGTCCTAATATGACGTCTTAAGGGAAACAAAGAAGAGTATAATTAAGTATGAATATTAAGTGATATAAACAAGTATTATACTTTAGGGTGACCCATCATAAAAAATGATATAATTAAGTATAATATTTAGGATATGTCCTAATATGATGTCTTCAGGAGATGTCTTAAGGGGTCCTAATACAATGTCTTAAGGGAAACAAAGAAGAGTATAATTAAGTATAATGATTAAGTGCTATAAACAAGTATTATAATTTAGGGTGACTCATCATAAAAAATGATATAATTAAGTATAATATTTAGTATATGTCCTAATATGACGTCTTAAGGGGTCCTAATATGACATCTTAATGGGATCAAAGAAGTAATATACATGTTGCTTAGTGATTATACAATCAAATTTAAAGTTTCAAAGTAGGGTGACTCATCATAACAAATGATATTAACTATATAATATATAGGATATGTCCAAATAGGACACCGTAAGGGGATGAAATAATTCAAATTACATGTCTCATATTTAATCGCAATTGATATAATTTATTTAACAATAATTTATACATGATATTTAGTGATTATACAATCAAATATAAAGTTTCAAAGTAGGAAAAAATGTACATTTAACAAAAAAAATATATAGAATATTGATTTTGATACATAAAAGTACATAGAGTATGATTGTGTATGTATATGTATTTGTCATTTGTACAAAATGTTTAATTGGGTAACTATGTATGTACATATATGTCAACTCAAAACAATTTTTACAAATTTTGGCTATGCCATCTCAAGAACATCTAAAACTTGTGTCCAGAATGAAGTAGGTCTTCATGCCACCTAATATCAAAAAGGTACAAGAAATATCAATGAAATCATCAGAACATACATATTTTAATTTATATAAAACTATCTATATGTACACAACTTAAGTACATATATTTAAAAGTATTCCACACGTGTGTGTAGGTTGAATCTACAACCTCTCATTTTTGTTTCAAAGTATGAGATCAATGCAATGATGGCTAAAGGATACAAAACGGATAATAAACCAATTTTAACTATTAATGTACAAGTAATATCAATATATAATCAAAACATGTATTTAAATATAATTTAACTAATAATTACCTATTTTTACCAAGTATTCCATGTTGTCTAGGTTGAATTTGCATGGATTCTCCTTTTTGTGATGATGGCTTGAGGATCTATAAAATGAAAATTTAAATCAATTGTAACTAATAAAACAATTGAGCAATATCAAAACATGTATTTAATCTATCTAAAAGGACAATATAAAACTAAAACTATATTTACCTATATTTACTTATTCCATTGTACCATTTGCATTCTTTCTTTTTTGCAATGCATCTATGATTGTCTCATGCTCTTCCATAGAAATTTTCCATAACACTTTATTTGTAGGTCTTCCATGATACCGATCTAGTTTTATATTTGTTGCCACCACCAAATGTGAATACTTGTATAATATTTTTTATGTGTTTTATAATCTTTGAATGTAGGTAAACCATTCTTCCTTATCAGGTATTTTTGTAGCCAAGTGACAATAACCACCACTAATCCTATTGGAAAAAATGATAACCATCATCAAATAAGTTCTCAAAATTTTATTTAGGGGATCAAAGACTTGTTCTAAAAAATTTCTTAAGAGGATCAAAAACTTGTTATCAAAATTTTCTTAAGGGGATGTCTTAAGGGGATCACCGTACCTATTGGATAATGATAGCCATCATCATCTTCTTGAGGTGCTATTAACTTATGTTTAGTCTCCACATAATGAGCCAACCAATATTATATTTCCTCTTCATTACCCTCAGGTGCAACAACATCATACACATGTCCTGCAACTGAAATTTGATATAATAACTTGTGCACACGTCCATATAATTTGACCAATCTACATATGTCCATTCATATGTATATTAATAAATAATTTAGTATTAAAAAATAGTAATAAAGTGAAATAAATTGAATTAAATTACCTTCTTGTACAAGGCATGAAACATGGTCATAGTCTTCTGATGCAAACACTTGATCATTGTCTTCAATTATTTCATATTGATTGTGCTTGTGCAGGTGTCAACAATATTTACTTCCAATATTCAGCCCATTCCATATTTTCACATGCTTCCCAATCTCTTGAGATAGAAAACTAAAAAAAAACATGTAAGCTCCATTGTCTAGATAGTCCATGTGCTTGCATTTGAACTCATAAATGAATTCCATTTAGTAGATCCATTGATTGTATCACAAGCAAGTCTAGGTGGAATATTCTCTTCTTCAACCAACTAAAAGAATCGATGAATTATAGAGTACTCGCTCAAACCAGGTGTAGATAATCATGTATTGCACCAATCCACAATCCCACTTGCATCTTTAGGCTTTATTGCATCCTCAAATTTTGGTTGTTCTCTAGAAATAATTATTTTAACACACGCACCATCTCCATCATATTCTCCTTTACCATGCCTAGCTTCAAAAACCTCAACATATGTTGGACATTAAGTTCCTTGTGAACCCTACTTAACCAATAGAGAATTCAAGCATTTTTGAACTATCTCGTACAATTATTTGACCGTATGAGTTTTTCTATCATCAAGATTCATTTTTCTCTTAAATTTCTATAAAATATATTAAAATAGTATTGAACAAACTCTTACAAGTGTAACCGTTTGTCACTCAAATAGAAATGATACTCCCTCAAAAAATTTCTATCATCCTCTATGCTATCATATGCATGTCTATAAACAATATGAACAAACATAGCTACTTGCACTGAATTATAATACTATGATTGAATTTCCTCTTGCGGAGCTAGAATATGGTTTTCCACAAAATCAACCACTGATAGTATACTACCAACTAGGAATGTGTTTCTACATGTGCAAAATTGGTCATCAAGCCATTGAGCGTGGTGAGAGTACATAACATATTTTGGTACAATCTTATTCTTAAATTCTAATATGAATGCATGCACACTAACTTTTTATGTAACTAAATCACAACGCTTTCCAATTTTTCCATCTTTTAGAGAATAGTTAACATTCTTAAATCTTTTAACGTCCACTAATTATTTTCCAAAATCATTATCAACACTTTCATGCATGAAAACTCTTAAGAATGAAAGATTTCCACAACTAGTGCATTGTCCAAAAATACAAGAACTTAAATAAAATAATTTTCCATTAGATCTTTCACAAAACATACTTGATATAAACTCCCTTATTGTTTCAGGTGGTATATTAATACCACATTCCTGCATAATCATGTTAGTATGCAAAGTACAATGTATATATCGAAAACCATAATAAAAATAAAGAAATTGAACATGTGTTTTACAACAACAAGATATTCGTTGCTTATTAATTTTGACATACCAAGGTTCACATTTTTCAAAAGACCTTTAACTTATTTTAATATTACTAGGTAACACTAAATCACCACAAAATTTTCTATAAAATTCAGCTTGTGTTGTATCTAATAGGTGTTTTGGATGAGGATCACAAACTTTGGACCCCACTCTTAATTTTAAAACATCTCTAGCATTAGATGATACCCTAGTATTATCATGCCAATTTTTTTCAATCAAAGATTTAATTTCAACATTCAATTTCATGTTAGACCTCAGGAGTCGACCACTAAAACTCCAACATTGGTTAATTGGATCATTTTTTATACTTTCTCTTCTTTTTACCACTCATAGCAATGTTTTAGGATGTATATTTAGAACTTCACTAATATTTCTTACCATTCTTTTATCCAAAGTTTCTTTATTAACTATAGTAGTTGTTATAGCTCTTCTTGCTGCATTTTTATATTTAGATCTACTATTTTTTCCAATAGACTGAATGTCACTAGCAATAGTAGACATAGCATGTTTTATTGATTGATATTTTATTCTTTTTTTAACAAAAAATCCTAAATTTTCATTACTTTTCTCATTTTTCGCATTCTCATCAATTGCATCATTAGTTGACATTGAATTGAATTTTTTTACGATAAAAAGATTGATTGTATAATCTATTAGCATGTGTTCTTATTTTTCTCCAAGAAATCTTACCAGGAAGATTATCCAAAACATCAATTTCAATTTTAAAAATATATATATTCATTTTCAACATCACTTCCTAGAAATTCATTTTCATTTTCAACTTCAAAACTATTTACATTTTCATCAACAAAACAGTTTCCATTTTCAGGTTCAATAAAAGGATTTTCATTTTCATTTTCAATAAAAGGATATTCATTTTCATTTTCAATAACAAAACAATTTTCATTTTCATTTTCATTAAATGGATTTTCATTTTAGTTTTCAACAACGAAATGGTTTTCATTTTAATTTTCAATAAAAATATTTTCATTTTCATTTTCAACAACAATTTGATTCAAATCTTGAACTCTATGAATATTATCGATGTCAACATTGTTATATCCAACATTTTTTAAGCCTCTAATAAACACCATTTCCATGAAGCTCAAAGGTGGATTTGAAGACATACTTGGACTTGTGCCTATTGAAACATTCTCCATATCAGTGAAAGGGATATTTGAATACATTCCATGAGTAGTTTGTATATTTGTATTAGTTTCCACATTCACCTCTTGCAAGTTTGCATCGTCTACATCTATGGTTTCCACAATTTTGTTTATCTTCAATAGTTGTGGAATTGGATTCTTCACCATCATTCATTGATTGAATTCTCATTCTTCTATCTATTTCTCTTTGTTTCTCCTTCTCTCTCTCTTTTCTTGAATTTCCTCAAGGTTCAATACCTTCCTATCTTTCCTCTTATTCCAACATTGTGATCCCATGATTAAATTTTTTTTGAAGTATACACAAATGAATGTCAAAAACTTGAGAATCTTCCTTGTTTGTTCTTGGAATTCAAACAAGTAGAAATTGTTCACAAAATTCCTCTTCCTCCTTCTAACAAGTAGCTCAATTAAAAAAAAATTCTCATCCTCCTTTGAAAAAAAATAGCAATTCAACAAAACTTCTCTTCCCCATTCAAATAAATAGCAAATAAATAAAATTCCTCTTCCTCCTTTGAAAAAAAATATCAATTCAATAAAATTTCTCTTCCTCCTTCAAACAAGTAGGAATTAAAACTCCTCTTCCTCCTTTGATAACAAGTAGCAATTAAACATAATTCCTTTATAACAATGTCCGAATGATGCCTCCTTTAAAAATTAAAAAAAATCCCAACTTGAAGAGCTTCAACAAGAAAAAAGGTGATAGAAAATAGGGAATATGTTGCAGTTGACTGTATAAAATAATTCTCAGACCTAAGATGCCCCTTTTTGATAGTAAAATTAAAAAAAATAGTTAAAAATAACTTGGGAACCTGTTTAGTAAATAGGATCCCGAACCATATAAATCAAGATCTCATTTATTAAATGGATCCACTAGTAAATAGGATCATGTTTATTAAACAGGATCCCGTTCCGTTTTCAAAAGGAAAATGGGAAATGGGATCTCGTTTACTAAACAGGATCCCATTTATTCAAATTTTAAACATAGGTTGGGTTTTTTCTTTGTTGATAGGCTCACTAAAAGGTTTGGAGATCCAAACCTAGGCCTTGTACCTAATTTGACCTGCAAGTTGGAGGTCCTAGCAATGTCACAAAAAAATAGTGAGTTTGGGCATACGTCTAAAGACTTTTTTTGTAGAATTTTTTGATGAAATTAAAACCCATTATAGATTACATAATGTAGATTCCAAATATGTAATTTTTTTTACAACTAGATTAATTCTTTTATTATTCATTTATTTTTTATCAAATAGGTCCATAAATTTGAATTATCAGGGTTTTTTAGTATTTTAATAACTTTTTTATCAACATAACATTTTCACGAACAAATTGCATGAAAGCACACTTCAAACACTTCTTTCCAATATAAAAATTAAAAAAAAAAATTCAAAAGTTTAGGTCATCTTATGCATGACATACACGATTTTTTAAAACACCAAATATGGCCACTAAAAAATTAACAAAAAAAAATCAATGAAAAATTACAAAAAAATATGGAAAGCATTTTTCAATGAGTTACAAATATTTTCCCAAAAGAATTTAAAAAAATATGATTATTTAGGTCAAAATATGGATGATGTACATGTGCATAGTATGGTAAAAAAAAATGACTTTTAAACAATGGCTTTTAGAAACGCCTATTGAAAATAAATTTGTATCATCTGGGTATTGAAATAAATTACATATTTGGAAACTAGACTCCAAGTACTACATTTTATGATCAATGAATTTTTTCAAGATTACATCTCTAAGTTCTTCAAATTTTAAGGTCAAATGTGTTGAATTCTGAAAATCAGGGAAAACACTTCCACTAAATGGCCAAAAGTGGACTCAACTTCTTGCTAGCACCCTAGTTCTTACCCCTATCTTGTAAGTAAAGGAAATTGTATTCAACCATTGGATTGTGAGGATTAGAAAGCATTCACCTAGAGCACAAAGTTGATCATTCCTAGGTTCTACCCATATTATGAAGGGATTAATTAACTATATTACTCAAGCCATTCAAGGTGGTATAAGTTTGGAGCTACTTCTTCCTAGGTGGATAGATTTGTTGTCAAAGGCCTAGTGGGATTGATGTTAGAATGGATAGAAATCAAGAAAGATTTAGTGCTTGTAAAAATCTCCTTATAGTCTATGTGACCATATTGGAATTGAGGACTACCAATGTAGTATGTTATGAACCAAATTCATATTCCCAAAGATATTCTTGAGAACCCAAATTCCACTCCATCACTTATGTCTTAGACCTTGATGTGCTTTTACTTCATGATAACATGTTAATTCTACTTGATTAGGGTTGATATGGTATTTTCCTGCATGGTTGGGTATGTTATACTCATGGGATCAAAAATATGAATGCAAAAAATTGGTTATGTGCATTCAAAACCCAAACTCCTGCACCACTTCAAGTATTATTATTTTATGATAATTGTACTTGATATTTTCTTACTCATTTTATGAATGATTTGGATCTTGGATTGTTTTTCATATAGTTCTAGTTAAATGGGTTTGTATTCACTAGTGATAGTTATATAGAAAAAATTGTAACTATGATTGGTTTCTGCACTTTTTCTTTAGAACACAAATTCTCACAAGTTCCCTAATATAACTATATAACACCTCTCCACATAATACATATGTAAAAATTATATAAAATAAAACTAAATGAATGTGAAAGGACACTTATTTAACACTATTATTTTTCATATAATTAACAAAATCCCAAATGTTATATAAAACATTTATCTTAAAAAGAAGAGAAAAAGAAAAGAAAAGAAAAGAAAAGAAAAGAAAAGGTTGTAAAATCTATGAAGGGAAAAAATAGTTTGTAAATAATTTCATGTAAATTTGGATGATGTATATCACTTTCGACTTGGCCCAAGAAACATGCAAGGTGTTGACTAGTGAGTAAATTGAAATAAAATTTGTGTCTAATGTGTTGATAGACATATGTGACTAGTTTTTTATACGTACACATACTAAACCTAAAAGTGAGATTCAAAAAGTACGGTGGATATAATAGATTGTTTCTAGGTGAGAATTCAAAGTTCAGTAAGCTAATTATTTGAATTGGGGTATGGCTCATCAAAAAAATTTCAACAAATGAAAAAAAGCCTCATGTATTCACCATATTCCATATAAACTTTCCACCATATGGAATCTTCTTTTACCCCTAAAGATGATGCAATAAGTTGGGTCCACAAAAAGGTCAAAAAGTGGAAGTGTTTTTGTTGTCTTCAAGAATTTGTCACACTTGGACTTAAAATTTGAGACACTTACATAATGAATCTTTAAAAAAGTCAATACTATTAAATTTAGCATTTTGAATCTAGTTTCCAAATACGTAATTTATTCAAATACCCAAATGATAGAAATTGAATTTTGATAGGGATGTATAAAAACCACTTTTTTAAAGTAATTTTTCTTTACCGTATCATGCACCTGTATGGGCACCACATTTTGACCCAAATAAAAGTATCTTGCTAATTCCTTTTGGGGAAAGATAGCTAACTACATGAAGACTGATGAGGATATTTTTTGTAATATTTCTTTTTATTGAAACTCGATTGGCCTTAATTGTCATTTTTTAAAAACATGTACAGACACCATAATTGGACCTAAACTAAATTTTTTTTTATTTATTTTCCATTTTGTAGAGAATTTTCTGAAGATTAATCTCATATAATTTTTTTTGCAAGAAAATTAAGTAAAAAAAGTTATTAAAAAAATTTAAAAAGTCTGATATTTCAAGTTTATGGACTAGTTTTCTTAGAAATTAATTAAAAAATAACAAATATAATCCAATCTTTAAAAAAAAAATATATTTGGAAACTCAAAATCATGTTCTCTAATGGTTTTTAATTTCATAGATTGATTCAAAAAAAAAAGTCCATCAACCATGTTGCCAAAGTTGGACATTTCTCTTGAGCCTACCTTAGTTTTTTGGTTGAAGGTCAAAGGCTAAGGGTTGGGTTGCCAAGCCTTTCCCAAGCCTAAAACCAAGGCAGTATGTGGGTTTGGGATTCAAAATTTTAAAAATGTGTATGCGTTACAAAACATATACATGTTCTTTATTTCCTTGATTATTTAAAAATTTAAATACTTTTTATCTAAATAGTGTGTGTTTTAAAACGTGTACGCATTTCTAAAAGGTATTTAATTTTTAAAATAAATGACTGATGTGTGATATAAAACATGTATGTATTATATAATGCGTATGTGTTATATAACACATACACATTATAATGTGCACACATTATATAACGTGTACATATTATACTGTGTACACATTTCTTAGTGTGTACATGAAGCATAACACATAAAAAAAATTTAGGCTTGGGTACCCGAAGCATAACGCGTACATTTTTTTTCAATAAAGTGTACATGTTTCTTGTGGGATGTTTTTTTTGGCTAATACTTCCCCTCTTTGTGGACCCAACTTCTTTCTTTTAACCCCTAGGTATAACTAGTTATTTTACTAATGGTGCACCCTTATTGACTTTGTTAGTATAATTTCTCCATTACAAATTTATGTGTTCTTATCAAATGTTTTTTCCTTATTTTAAGTAGATAGTGGGGAGAGGACAATAGTTGTGCAGGATAACTTTTCAAACATGTAGTAGTTAAAATGAGTGAATAAAGCGAGGGTGGTCTTGATGATTTTTTTCTCTTATCATGGTGAGTGTATTAGTTGTGTTCATAATGTGTGCAAGGGAAACATAATATAGTTTGGGGTTTCAATTTATGGTCTTAAAATTCAATCTAGGGTTTAAATTTAGGGTTTTAAAATTGAATCTAGGGTTTGAATTTAAGGCTTTAAAATTTCTCAGTTAGGATTTCAAATTGTAGTTTAGGGCTTACATTTATAGTTTAAGGATTTGATTTAGGGTTTCAACTAAATTCAAATTACAGTTTCAAAATGAAAATACATAATTCATCAAATTTAATAAAAATTTACATTATTATCAAATAAAATTTCATAAATAATATTTAAATGGATTTGCAAATGGGCCCCAACTATACCTTTCATTGCTTATTGATATTGCATGCCAACACCATTAGCTTGTTGAAATTTGAACAAAGGTGTTTGGTAATTTGTATACCCCTCTTGTAAATTTTTAATTTCTTGCAAGCAGGACTCACTATTGTGAGTTCACCCATAATTCTATGTAATATTTTATAAGAAAGAAAATAGAACATGAAATAATAATTCAAGAAAAAGTATGATAAAAGAATATAATAATACAATAATACAATAAAAATATTGTAGGACAATACAAATGGGTAAATATATATTATATGAACAAATTCTATTGAAATAGGATCCAAGGGCTCCTTCATGATGTCAAAAAATTACTACGAAAGATCATCGATCACCAAGTAATAAATTTGCATTACTACCAAAGCTCCCCTAAACCATAGTATCGAGCTAAACATGAAATTGTGATAACCATATTCTAAATTAAGATCACCCATGGTCAAAAAATCATTCAATTATTACACAAAAAAATCTAGGGAATAAAGTAGAATCAAGATCTCCAAACTAGGAAAATAAACCACTATTTGCAATCAATAATCAATCCAAAACCACCAACAATTCATATATACATAAATAATCATATCATATCAAAGCTCCAAATGTACAAGGACCTTCCTTGACACTGAAATCACAACCCAACGTATCTACTTGAAACTTACACAAGGTCTCACACATCTTCCACCATAGTTAAAAATTGTACCTATCCCAAAATTAAATTGGATCAAGTAACACCATCTCTTTGCCTCATAATGATAAAAAAACCTTGATGAACCAAGTGACTAAACAAGGACAACTAGATAGAATCTACATCCATAGTGAAATATCTATGGGTATAGACAACAACATTTGAATTATTTATGCAACATATAATTATAGAAATATTATAAATCTATACAAATATTTGATCTCACAATACAATACATACAGATTCAATATAACATTCGTAACTATGTCAAACATATACAAAGCAAGATAAACATGTTAGTATTCCATGAATTAGACACCAAATAACCTCTAGATTTAACTTACTATAAAATCAAAAAGTACCATGACAAACATAAATGTAAGTAAATAAATTATAGATTAACATTTCTAAACCTAATCAATTTTCAAGTGCTTACAAATTCTCTATGTCTCCTATAAGAATTATAAAATTAGACACTATGATATGTCATGTCAAAAAAATGAGAGAAATTTTGACATTTAGTTAGAATTTTCTATCCAAAATAAAATATATGAAAAAACACTAATACCATACTACAATACTCAAAAGTATCTTTTAATCAACTATAAAAATGTGAACACATATAACTTCTTAGGTGAAATTTATGGCTCCCAAATAAATTAGCCTTTTCTAGTGCATTTCAAATAGATTTGGTGACTAGAGAGAGCTCCACAATATTTCCATCAGTGGTTGGCCAATATTAGTGGTGGCTCTCCAAGTAATCATGGTGGGAAATCTTCCTATAATGAGGTGAATTTGCACAAATTGAGGTGGTTTGTGGGAAAATTAGTTTGATAGAGGTAATAGATAAGGTAGCTCCTAAGAGGATTGTTGGGATATAGTGTTGTAAACCATTGCATAAATTTATTTATCATAATATTGTAATTAAATAATTATTTATTTGTGATGCACCTTGGTGGTGTGGTTAATCACACTAGGTAATTATTTGGGATCCACTTGATGTTTTATTGTAACATTTTATTATTACTTAATGTATGGGAGACATGTGATAATAGTTTAATATTTGAGAAATATTAAATAATGTGATGCCTTAGAACCCAATATTAAATAAGGGGTTAGTGGTTTTGTATTCACATGGTTTTTTAGTACATGGTTTCACCTTACCAAGTGCTAGTTGTATTTTTGTGTGAGATTGTGTCTATAAAATAAAGCACATGTGTAGTGGTTTAGGTTGGATGAGTGGTTTGGCTGTCATTATTGAGTCTTCTTGAGAGTGCATTTGTGAAGCATGGCATGGGATGTGTGGATTCATGCTTGGACACATGGGAATGCATTGGAGGACTTGATGCTTCAGAGACCTGTTCATTATAACTCTTGTATTTGCTTCATGGTTGATTAATATGATGGAGTATGGATGCTTTTGGAGGCTGGGTTTTTCCCTCTTGAGGGTTTTCATAGGGTATATCTTGTGTCATATTTGATGGGTATGTTGTCTATTCTCTTGCATGTGGATTTTGAGCACTTATTTGCATTGTTATCTCTTTTCCAAGTTATGTGGAAATTTTCATACAATGGCTACAAGTTTCCTTACAAGGAGACATAATAATAGTGTAATTAGCCCCCACAAAGAGGCTATGGCAATTGGTCCACCCTATGAATATGGGATGGGGCCTTCCAAACCACTATGTAGGCTAACATCAAATTATAATACCCAATGACAATATGTTTTGAATCAAATTCTACAAACATAGTATATAGCTAATATAGACTAGAGAATATTCTTAAAGATGCAAATTGTAAGATCCCACACTATCAACTAAGACATTTGTAAACACATCTAAATGTATTCTATATAACATCCCACCAAAGAAAATGTTTCCTCAAACTCTATTCCTTCTACTCATGAGTAGCCTTTATACATAAGTCTTGCCTTGTTTTTTTACCATTTCTCCACTTTCATTCAGCTTGTTCTAGAATACCCACTTAGTCCCAATCAAATTATTTCTTGTTGGTCTAGGGACAAGTTACCAAGTCCAATTTTTCTCAATCTACATTAATTCTTCTTTCATAGCCTTGATCCAATACTCATATTTACATGCTTCAATCACTGTTTTAGGTTAAACTTTGGAAAGGAAACAAAAAATTACATGTCCTTCTATCATAGCGACCTTTCTTCTTGTCAAAACACCTCTGCTCTTGTCACCAATGATATGATCTTCCAAATGATTCTTCTACACATACTTAGGAGTATTAAGGATCCTTTCTAGAGCTTCTTCCTCTTCAATATACACTTCTTTTTCTTTTCCCGCATATTTTTCTTATTCTTTGCAATAGGATTCATCTGATTCATATCTATCTATCAACACTAAAGTTTTATGTAATTCTTCATCAACTTTGAAACTTCCACTTTCAACAATATCTTCCGGCCTCTTGTTGTAGCATCAGAAAGCCTTTCTTCTTATAGAATATCCAAGGAGAGTTCATCATATCTTGCATCAAACATTCTTGTTTTATTTATCTCTTGATATAGTATTTTCTTCCAAAAACCTAAATATTTGATAGTAAGTGTTCTTCCATAACATAATTCATAGGGATTCTTTGAACTATTTGTCCTTGTGCTCTATTAAGTATGTAGACTATAGTATGAATTGATTCTCTCTAGTAGAATTTTGCTAGGTTTTCTTCTTTCATCATTGTTCTTGCTTCTTACTGAATAGTCCTATTCTTCCTAAATTTAACCACTCCATTCTGCTAAGGAGTTCTAAGAGCTAGAAAATTCCTCTTTATTCCATTATCTTCATAGAAATTGTTAAACTCATTGGAGGTGAACTCTTCACCTCTATTAGATCTTAAAGATTTTATTTTCATATCGATTTCATTTTCAACCATAGATTTAAATGCCTTAAAATTATCAAAAGATTATAATTTTTCTTTGAGAAAAGTTACCCAAGTTATCCTAGAATAATCATTAGTTAATAGCATAAAATACCCGTCACCTTGAAAAATTATTATTCTAGTAGGTCCAAAAAGGTCTATATGCACCAACTCTAAAGGTTCTATAGTATATTATTCTTTGACTTTGAAAATCTTTCTAGCATGCTTCCCAATCTGACATTCCTTGCAGACAACATTAATAGGCTTTATAATCTTTTGCATATCTCTCATATCCTAAACTAAATTGATCCTCAATAGGTTATCAAAATTGATGTGACACATTCTTCTATGCCATAGCCAAATTGCATTTATTTGAGTCATAAATCTATTACAAATTAAGGTGTCTCAACCTTTGCAATTTCCTAGCATTGATATATTAATTTATTAATATTTATGTTGTATTTTCTTGCTCATATTAATTTTTCATCTAATGTGACTTATCATATTGGGAGGTGACATGGATGTTGTGGTCTCCACAATGTAGTGTAGATGGACATCCCACTTTGGGAAGAGATTCTTTGACATGTGTTGGTATCTTTGAGACATCTCTAGGGAATCCTTGAATGTGGAGCATAGAAAGTTTGTTGCCCTGGGTCCTAAAACCCTTAGTGGTGATAAAATTCTATGAAACATTTTGGTGAACCTGCATTTAGAACATTTCATTTTCTGATTTGGAGTCCATCATCCTAGATCTATTTTGCATTGACATTGCATTAGGTTTTGCATTAGTTAATTGGCATCTATGGTTTCTAAATTTTGTGTTAGTGAGAGTGCATATAGGCTCTCTTTTTGCATCTCAAATCATTTAAAATCATATAAAATTTGTATTTTCATTTAGTCTTCAAGTCATACAAACTAAAATGCATAAAAATCAATTAAAATTCACTAAAAATTATGCAAAAAACCCTCATTGGTACTCATTCACCCCTCTGGGTGAATCAGTCCTAGTGCACATCTGAAACTGGATTTTACAACATTTAAAGCCTTATTTCTGCACTTATGTTTGTTTCCATTGGTTATGTGTTTCAGCTGGTTGAGTTTTTGTTTCATGCATTTCACTGAATCTAGCTTCAAGTGGTTCATTTCATGCATTACTTAATTGAAAATTTTCATTTAAAGCATTTCATTTTTAAATCATTGCATAGTGTAATTAGTAAATTATCTTGTTTGAAATCTGAAAATTGCATCTACATATTTCATTCTAGGCTTTTACATTGTATTTTAAGTTTGCATAGATTATTGTTCAAAAATGTTAGTTTTAGTCATTTTCAAGTTTGTAAGGAAAAAATTAGTTAATAAGCATGCTATTCATTCATTCAATGCATTCCTTAGTTATCAGAGTCTCTTAGCACAAGAAAGTGAAAATTGTGATGCTTTCCTTAAACCTACACCCCTCCTTATCTATCCTATTTGTGGGAATGATGTGATAGAAGAAGATGAAAATATAGAAAATCTTGATGATCATATTTTTTCTTCTCCTAATACCTCTCCTACATGTGATGAAGGTATTTTGGTGTTAGAAGATGCACTCATTGAGAATCATGACATTGTTGAAAGCTCCTCTTCTATAAACTCTCCTACATTGGAAGATATTTTAGCACAAGAGAATGAAATCATAGACACGTTTATAACCATCACCTTACCTAGCCTCCATTCTCCCTTTTCTTGTGAGAATGATTTAATGGATGAGGATGAGATTGTAAATGATGAGGATATGTTGGTGTTAGATGATAAAATATTTGAGGTCTATAACAACCCTCTTTATGATCCTTCCCCTAAAATACATTAGGGAACAAAGGAATGAAATCATAAATGATCATGAAAATCATACTTTTCCTTCTCCTAGTATCTCTCCTAGTTATGAAAAAGATACTTCAATCAATCAAAGTCATGAGAATCTTAGTTGTCCCCTTTCACCTAGGGAAACCCTTATTGAGAAAGAGAATTCAACCATTGACCATTGCCCTACTTGCAATGAAGTCATTTTGGGAGAACCAATCCTTGAATGTCAAAAACATTTGGTTTTTAGTTCTCCAAATAACTCTCCTCCTAGGGAGAATATCATGGTGCAAGAAAATGACAATAGTAATATGGCTTCCTTAGATGATGGTAAAAGGTGATTCTAGATTGCCCTTTATTAGAAATACATCAAACCAAGATCGTTGAGGTTATGAATGTGCAAGTGTCCATTGGATCCCCCTCAATTGATGGACCTCATCCATATCCCATGGGACATCCTAAGAATCCTCTAATTCTTTACCCACCATCATACAAACAACAAACTCAAAACAAACTTATCCTTTACCCACGTAAGAACAATGTTTCACAAAAACTGAGTCATAATACTATTGCTCATACATACAATGCTAGAAAAAATCTGCAACCAAGACAAACACCTTCAACATCCCTCCCATTTCCTAACCTTATCTTACCAGGTCCTCATTCTCCTCCACAAAGAGGAAAGGAGTATAATATTGTTAAACAACTTAAGAATACTCCTGCTAAGATATCATTGTGGGACTTTATCCAAGCCTCCCCTCATTATCGTAGCATGATTCAAGATACTTTAAAACAAGTTCCCATCCCTTCTAATACACAACCAAATGACATAGCAATCATCATACAAGGAATAAATGCTGAAATTGTTTTCCACCAAAGTGACCTCCCTCCTTTGGAAGTGCAAAAACAAAATGAAGCTTTTATAGTAATATCTCTATATAAAAGGATAGGGATAAAGAAAACCCTTGTTGACAATGGCTCAACCATTAATGTGTGTAGTGTGAAAATTTTGGATAGGCTTGGTTTGGATAAATCAAAAATCCAACTTGACTCTTTATCTATTAAGGAATTTGACAATGTGGGAAAACAACCACTTGGAGTGATTGATTTTCCTATTACAGTTGCAAAAGCCACATTAGAAACACCAATCCATATTATGCCTCATGATCTTTCATACAATCTCCTTTTAGGTAGAACATGGATTCATGCAATGAAAGGTGTGCCTTCTACCCTTCATCATATAATGAAGTATGTCTACAACAACAAAGTGTACATACTTTAAGCCAATCCTGAACCAAATAGTTGCTTGAACATTGAGAAAAATAAGGAGAATCCTTTGAAAACATTAACACCAACTACACAAGTAGAACTCGTGCAAAAAAAATACAAAGAAAAATGCATTGAAGAAGTCACAAAGCTATTAGAAGATGATTGGGGTTAGATTTTACACCAACATTCATGGGAGAATACAAGATCATAAACAAAGATTCTAAAAAGGGAAAAGACAAAGTGACAATGTCAACACAAAATTCTGAAGACCCTTTGAAAGCATCCACCTCAACCAATTTAGAACAAAAGACAATAAATTACACAACAGACTTTGATGAACTTAATAATGAGAAACCACTGAATCCAAAAGAGATGAAAAATATTTATGGAAAAGGTTATGAAATGATGAAACAACTTGGTTATAGTGGAAAAGTATGTGGTGCTAGAGAACAAGGTATCTATGTCCCTATAGAGCCTTACACACAAGAAACAACTTTTGGCCTTGGTTATTGTCCTTAGATAGAAATCAACCCATCAAACAAGCATTTTCAATTAATATCAATACTCTTACAAAAGATTCTTCTAAGTTGAATTTAACAGTAGTGCATCTTGAATTGATAGACATCAATGCTCCTGATTATTATCTTGTGTAAGAAATGAAACAAACAAACAAATATTCACCTAATGTCAATGTCATCATGCAAAAAATTAATGATTCAAGTTCGTTATATTTTACACCTTCCTTTAAAGAAGAGTACAAAATATCACAATCTAAAGAGTCTTGTGTAAGTGTGACATCTAATTCTAAGCAAGAAATATATTTGTTGGAAAATAAAGGAACATCTTCTATTGATCAAGAGAGTATCTTGTTGAGACACCTCCAAGATCATTTGATATCCCTCCCTCAAAGAACATCAAAGAAATTTTACTACAAACATTCATTTTACGCATATCATAGAGGTCATGGTCATTCTACTAATGAATGCAAGGCTTTGTGTAATAGAATGAAATAGATGTCTTAAGGAATATGGTGCTCTTCCTTTTTTTGAGGCACCTATTTCTTCTAATTAACACCTAGTTTTATCCTATTCAACTCATCCTTGTCTTGCACTAAGTGGGGGCAAGGGGTTAAGTATCCTTGTCCTTGTATGTCACTTGTTGTTGTCTCTTTTGGCTAGTTGATCACCTTTCATGTACATATAAGAGCAATCTTGGGATGTGGAGAACATGCCTTAAGTTGACTCGCATGTGACATACTTATTCATGATGTAGTTTGATTTGGAAACATATGACTTGGAATAGGGATTTTCAAATAACTTCTCATTTCTTGATCCACTTTTTAAAAGCAATTTCTCATAGAAATGGTGTTAGCAACCACTTTATAGTGGGGGCATACATCGACACACAATTTTCACTGTGCAATTTTCTTTATTCTTGTGATGCATCCTTTTCTTGGTGGTATCATTGGGTTTGATTTCCTCTGAGAGTGTTATATTTCTTTGACTTTTCCTCTCTTGGAGACATTAGGCACAATGTTCCCTAAGAAGAGACCTTACATGAACTAAGAAAAATCCCTTTTAACAAACCTTACACTATTTTGCATCTACAATGTCTATGAGTTTCATGCATATGAAGCTTTCCTTGCCTCATGGAGCTTGAAGTTCATTTTTGTGTGGTGCCTTATCAAAGTTATCCAAAGGTATAACTTTTGTATGGTTTGATAGGAAGCTGATCCAAGGCATGAATTTCCCTTACCCACTTGCATGTGTTTCTGAGTGCATATCGGCCATATGTGTCTCACCTTCTTGGATTACTCACCTAGCAAAAAGCCTGAAGCTTCGTTGCCTCAGAGTGACCATGCATTTTTGGACAAAAAACCTAGATCTAATCCATATTGTGTCAGACAAACGGTCGAAGCTTGATCCAACTCATTTTTACTTTTACTTGTTTTTCTTTCTTTTAGCTATTTGCATTGCATGTTTGTGTATCTTGATGTTGCATGTCATACACCTTGTGTGTGTCCTTTTGTGCTCATGTTGATTTGATGTAGGATCTTGCACCCTGGGGGCTTGACCACCTCCTTGATCTTTGTTATCCTAGACCATCCACATCGATACACTTGGACCCCTCTTGAATGTCTACTTTAGTGTGAGTTTGAAGCAAGTTCATCCTCTCACTAAAGTGGGGGCTAAATGTGGCAATGGAAAAATTACGCCTTTTCCTTACTTAATTCGGGAATAATTAATGATAAATTAGACTTGATATCACCTTGATCTAGTGATATGATGAGTTTTACATGTCCACACTAGGTTTTGGGACCTTTTAATCTAAATAAACTTAACTCTTCCTTAATTTAGTGTTGTAAAGTGTATTTATTTACACTTTCACATTAAATTTAGGAGGCCTATAAATTAAGTGGATGTAATCTAGTGTTGTAATGTGTTATACACATTCATAGTGGATTTAGGGCCCTTTTTAGCTAAATAGACCTATTCTTTCCTTAATTTAGTGTGGTAAAGTGTATTTATTTACACTTTCACATTGGATTTTGGGACCTATTGCATTTATGACCTTAATATCATCATTAATAGGCCCCTAAGACCCTATATTATTCATCCCAAAGGAATATTTCAATAAGAAAAGACAAGAGTGACAAATAAGTTTAATTTACACAATCCCTGACACTTTAGCAATCAAATAGGTCATGTGGGACCCATTCACTACTTTGGGCTAATGAGTACCATCCAAGTGGGATCCATTTGCCCAGCTTGGTGAATAAGTCCCATTTGGCCTATTTTCAAGATTTTCAGTAGGAAAAATTATGTTTTAAGTTCAAATTTTATGTATGTCATCCATTGGGATCTAATA
>VDFB02281492.1:57063316-57079962 GCA_007258455.2 Sequoia sempervirens
AACCCTAAACCTCATCCCTCAACTCTTAAACCCTTAAACCCTCAACCCTTAACCCCTCAACCCTTAAATGCTTAAACCCTCAACCCTCCACCCTATACATTAAACCCTCTACCATATACATTAGAACCTCAACCCTAATCCCTCAACCCTATACCTCAACCCCTATCCCTCTCTCTCTATCTATCCATCTCACCTCTCTCTCCCTCCCTCTCGGTTACCCTCTCTAATTTTATCTATTTATCCTCTCCCTTTCTATGTACTTCTCACTCAATCAATCTATACCTCTCTCTCTCTTTATCTCTCTCTCCCACTCCCTCTCTCCCACTCCCTCTCACACACTCTCTCTCCCTATCTCTCAGGTCTCTCCCTCTAGCACCCTACCTAGGTAACTCTCTCTCTCCCCCTCTCTCTCTATCCTTCCCACCCTACCCAGATAAGTCCATCTCACTCCCTCTCTCTCCCTCTCTCTTAAGTCACTCCCTTCCACACCCTATCCCTCTCTTAGGTCTCTCTCACACTCCCTCTCTCTCACTCCCTCTCTTTCTTACTCCCTCTCTCTCCCACTCCCTCTCTCTCTCTCTGTGACTCCCTCTCTCTCTCCCATCTCTCTCAAGTCTCTCCTTCACCCCTCACACTCCCTCAAGTTCTCCTCCTCACACCCTACTCACATAACTCTTTTCTCTCCTCCTCTCTCTCCTATATTCCTCTCTCTCAAAGTCTCTCTCTCTCTCTCTCTCTCTCCCTCTATCCCTCCCAACCTACCTAGCTAATTCCCTCTCACTCCAACCCCTTCTCTCCCACTCCCTCTCTCTTAGGTCTCTCCATTCCACTCCCTCTCCCTCTCTTAGGTCTCTCTCAAGTCTCTCCCTCCCTCTCTCTCTCTTAAAATTCTCCCTCCTTCTAAAGATATACATACATACATATACATACATACATGCATACATACATACTTACATACATACAAGCATGCATACATATGTACATACAATCTTTCATACATACATACATACATACAAGCACACATGTACGCACTTGCATACATGCATACATGTCATACGAGCATACATACATACAAACATTCAAATATATATACATACATTCAATAGAATAGCATTGAACACAAATAAATATAACGTGAGTGTGTTATAACACGCTTGTGTCATGTCTTGCTAGACATGTCTTGGGCACAAATGAAAAAAAAAATGTCAAAACTAAGAAATAACATGAGAATTTTATAATGTGCTCGTGTTATAACACACTCACATTATTTCTTTCTTTGGGAATCCCTAAGCCTTGGGCTTGGTATTTGCTTTGGAATACCAACACAAAGTCTTGGAGTGCCTTCCCAACGTTCAAAGACGTGTTTTTGTAAATTCTACAATATTTCACATAATCACGATCATGCTAAGCATTAGGTTTGCATGTGTTTAAATGTCAAAAAAATTGAACACCTGGGTAATGTTAGGCTCTCTCTTAGGTATCTAACAATGTAATTATTTTCACATTTTAACAATGGTAAGCCTTTGATCTATAATTTATTTTGTTTGTGTGTCTGTTTTTTTGCAAAAACTAGTGTTTGGTGTTTTTTTCATTATAAATTTAATTGTTCATCGAAATTTCAAATAAATTACAATTCTAGAAACTAGAATCCATTCTACACATTAAAAAAAATGATTTTCAATTATTTTTCAAAATTTATAGGGGTAGCACAACCAAAATTCTATTTTTTTAGGAAGTGTCCACTTTGAAAATTAGTAAAAAATTAAATATTCATTAAAAATTTATCAAAAAATTGGGCATAAACTAATTATTGTTAGCTAATTTCTCACTAAAGCGATTTTAAAAATACTAAAAAAAAAATTAATCTTTTGAGGAAGCCACAAAAGTTGCTATATTATTTTTTTGACAAAAATAGCACCAATTTATGTGGCCCCCTCTTTTGAACCCCTTAATCTCTACCATTTTAAAAAAAAATAGTATTTTAGAAAGTAGACTCGGAGCACTACAATCCTTGTTTCTATTACATCTCAAAATTTTGAGTGTAACTATCCTCAATTTCACATCCAAGGTTAGTATTTCCTTATTTTAGAAAAAAAAGTGGCCACTTAAGCCCCCTTTTTGGACCCCCATATTTTTGTAGTTACCCTAGTGTTATGTGTTTTTTATTAGATTAGTAGGGGGAGGGCCTTGATCCCATAGTTACAACCAAAACTCAAAAAAGGAAAAACGGGGTGGGAAAACAACACCATCAGGCAATATCAAAAAATAGCCAGTCTTGGGAGGCACGCAGGCCAGATAACATAACCATAACCATAGAACTACCATAATTAATCAAAAACATAAGATTACTACTAAAGTACTTAAAGTTGTGAAGACCATTAATTAGGTCCACCATATGCTAACAAGTTTGAAACCATAACAAAGCTATTTGGAAATAGCAATCTGGGATATGAAAGTGGAAAGATAAAAAAAGAAGAGCAATCATAAAATAAAAATAAAAGAGAAAGCCATTACTCAGATTTTCCAAACAGGTCCCAATAATCACCAATTATGGAGATATACTCCCTCCCATTAGGTCCCTTCATTGCATCAAGTTCCTTCAATTCATCCATCTTTCCCAACTTTTTTAGCTTCCTGGTGATCTTGGTTTGTCCGAACACCGCACCAACCATCACTCTATGCATTAGCCCGTTTGCCACCTTCATCAGCATGACCAAAGATTTTTCCATGTCGTCCATTTGTACCTACATATAATTTAGTCTGCTTTTCATATAATCATGCTAGAATCATCAACAAAATATTCATTGCTAGTATTCCTAGTTTCAGGAGCAGTTAGGGTTTCATTCTTTTGGTATTGCTCAATTTCAGTATGCTCCTCCTCATTATCTTCATTCTCCTCTTCTATTTCCTCTTCACCCATTTCATAAGCAATATCCTCAAACTCTATCCCTTCACTTTCATCATCTACTTGGGCTTCAAATTCTTTAACTTCCAACTCTTCCTCATTTACATAGACATTTTGTTTCCCCTTCCTATCCTTGGAAGCAACCTTTTCCAGGCATGTAGACCTAGACCTCCACTACCTTAACCCTACTTCGATTCCTTCAAATCCTCAAATTGCATTCCTTCCTTATCTTCACAAATGGTAATGACTTCACTTTGGGAATTCAACTCTTTTTATCTTCTTAGACTTAGACAATTCTAGGATAAGAGGGGAATGTTTTCACTTCTCTGGAGTCACTTTCACCAACTCAGACTCTGAGGAGCTTTTAGCAGCAATTTTTAAACCCATAGGGGTTGACAGATTTATGATTTTTGTAATAGGGGAAGGGATTTTAGCAGGGTTTAACACCTTTCTATAAGCAAAAGCAATGGGAGGCGGTCTGGGATTAGGCTCCTCGACAGTGTTTGCATCCTTGAGGGGTTCAACATTATCACCTTCATTATGGTTTTCATTATCAACTTAGGAAACAAGATGGTTTCCACGAGGGTTCAACGCTAAAGAATTTTTGTACAAAGCAAGCATCAAACCTTGATGCAGGGGAGGGCTAACACCTTTCACAATATTAATTTGCAAGGAGGAAAGTAAATAAAAGGGAAAATTGATTCTTTCATTGTTCCTAATATGGTTAAACAACGGAAAATGATACACATGCACAATCATGTATCTTCCTTCCAATGTGAAATACCTCATCACAAACATACTCACCAGGGCGTAAGGAGACAAAATCTCTAGATGTGCATACCCATTTTGAAATCGCATCAAATTCTCTCCATCATGAAGAAATTTGTCCACATACAACTGGTAGTTGACCCCACTCTTTTTTTCCACCTTGATACATTGATTCTGCAAACCAGTAGCTTCCACTACAAACCTTTCCATCACCTCAAACTTGACTACCCCAATTGCCACATTCCCCTTCCTCCACAAGTTTGTAAATTTAGTAGTAATTCTCTCATTATAACCCTTCAAGGATTTTAAAAAGGGGAACATTCTCATTCTTTCAAACAATATCCATAAGTCTGCATTCTACTTAAGTTTCTAGCAATTTGGAGGCTTTGTGCGCTTCCTCGGTCCACCCATCTTAGCACTCTGCAATTTTTTCATATTCTACAGGCTTTTCTTCATAACCACACACCTCTTCGGCTTCCTACCAGACTTGGAGAAGGCATTATGCACATAGTTTGAAAGTAAGCACTTAAGGAGGTAAGAATCAAGAAATTTCTTTTAGAGGAAGCCAAAAACACATTTCTTAGAGCTAAGAGATCATTGCTATTTTTACAAATAATTAATGGCTCTTTATTATTCATACATTGCAATTCATCACAATAGCATGTGGAGATGACACTAGGCTTATTGACACACTTGGATTTGACACCTTTCATCAACTTGGTTATATCCATGTGAACTTTAATCTTCTCGGTAAGGAGATAATCATTATCTTTACCTCTAGAGGAGATCCTCAAGCTCGACACCGTACCACTTACCTCATCATTATTTTGCATTCTCTTAATATCACAAGATTGCCAATGCTTTTCCTGCCACTTCCAACCATCATCTTTGTAAGTTGTATTCATTTTCATTTTTTTCTTTTAAAACCTTATCCTTTAATGACATCGACAACTAATTAATAACCCAGTAGGTCCATTACACCTTAGTGCTTCATTGGAAACACAGTCAACAGACATATTCCCTTCTCTATACACATGTTGCACCTTGCAGTTAGTAAAATAACTCATAAGGGACAAACACTTATCAATGATGTTTTTTAATTCCCAGGGGGCGTACCATCACCATTCAAGATATCCACAATTAACTTAGAATCTTCTTCCAGAATTATATTTTTAAAACCATACTCCTTTAGAGTCTTTCTGCCCCCCAAAACTACCATAGCCTCTACTTTGTTATTAGAGCAGACCCCCAAGTTAACACCAAAACTCACAATGCAATCACCTTGGTGGTTTATGAGAAGACCTCCTGCTCCAGCCATACCTGGGTTGCCTTTGGAGGACCCATCAAAATTACACTTAATCCACTCTCTTTCAGGAGGAACTCACACAGTTGACTTTTTAGCCAAAACATGATCATATTAAGGTTATTAAGATCCTTCCTTAGGCCCTAGACCTACTTAATTCTCATCTCTTTATAATTTAGCCAAACTTTGGAGAATTTGTATCTTCCCACGTCCATATTTTCCTTAACCTATGCTTTTATGATCATACAAACCTCATAGCTACTTCTCTCAACTTCCCTAAAGATTTTGTTATTCCTTTCCTTCCATATTCCCCAATGTTAAGGAGGGGGGAATTTGATTCCAAACATCCACAATAACCTTATGGGAAAAGGGGCAATTTGAATAGCTTTCTATAAAAGACCATAGTGTGGGGAAACACATAGTCAGTGAACAACAAAGGAAGGAAGAAAGACCAAACTTCTCTAGAAAACTGGTAGTGAAAGAATCGATGTATTATAGACTCTTCATCCTATTTGCAAAGGGTGCAATGATTAACTAGCTAAAACCCTCTTATGACCAAGTTATCAATAGTAAGAATTTTTTCATGTGAGGCAGCCCACCAAAAATAGTTAATTTTAGGTACCATGTTCTTTAACCACACTTTCTCCCAGTGATTCTCTCTATTGTCATAAAAGAGCTTTACCAATTCATCATAAGCATGTTTAACAAAGAAATAGCTTGAAGGGCTCCCCTTCCACACCCATTCATCTTCCCTTTCAATAGAAAACCACTTCATCTCCCCTATTATATTATGTAGCCTTAATAGAATCAAATCCCAATTAATCTATCTTTGACCTCTCAAATTAACCCTCCTTAATAATAGATTAAACTCCTTCCATTTAGGTTTATCCATCTCCCAATTGACATAGTCTGACACCTTTTTACCACATATCCTTGTTAGGCTTTTTTTAAGGAGATTAAAGCCATCAGTTGAAGAAAGAGTAGAAGCCTCAATCCAGGGATCCTTCCAGAAATTAGCTTTTTTACCATTGCCAATTCTCTTTCTAACCCCCAATTTTAGCACATTTTTAATTCTAACAAGGTGATTCCATAGGACAGACCCACTAGGTAGATCAGTCATAGAGAGGAAACAACTAGGATTTTTGTTCTTCAAATATTTGGCTTAGAAAATCTTCACCTAGTCCTTTGACCCTTCCAAAAGGTTCCATCCCACCTTAGCAGTTAGGGCTTTGTTAAGCAATTTGATTCTCCTTATCCCTAGACCTCCCACACTTTTAGGAGTGCAAACTTTCTCCTAGCTTACCAGAGACAATCAATTTTTCTCTTCAATTCTTGACCACATAAATCTTCTTTGAATCTGTTCTATTTTTTCCCCAATGAAGGTTAGAATTTTGAAAAGAGACAAGTAGAAAATCAAAATATTTTGTAAGGAAGCTTTTAGCAGTTGGATCTTCCCCACTAAGCTAAGAAGTTTCCCCTTCTAACGAGCCAACTTTTTTTGAACTCTCTGAATCAGTTAGTTCCAATAATTATTTTCCAATTTTCTAGAAATTAGAGGCAACCCAAGGTAGGTAGCATGCAGGGTAGCTTCTTGACATCCCAATATATTCACCACTCTTTCCTTCACAATTTGGTCAAAATTAAAGAAATATATCTTACTTTTTTCATAAATGATAACTGGCTTGAGATAGCTACATAGTCATTTAGAACATGTTTCCATAGGCTTGCTTCCCCCATCAAGGCTTTGCCAAAAAAGAGTGTGTCATCAACAAACTATTGCTGAGAGTTAAGAGGGAGAGACAAAGTAGCTTTAACACCTTTTAGGGCTTTAGAGTCAACAAGCTTTTGAATATTCCTTCCTAAGACCTCAAAAACTACTATGAAAAGATAGGGTTAGAGGGGCTCACCTTGCCTCAGACCACAACCACAAGAGAAATAGCCTTGGGGGACACCATTAACTAGAATAGAGCACATTTGGGAGGTAACACAAGTAGATATCAACTTAAGGAATATTCCCTCTATCCCAAATTTCCTAAGAACAACAAAGAGAAACTACCAAGAGACTTTATCATAAGCCTTAGAGATATCAATTTTGAAGGCCATCTTAGAGTTTTTACTTAGGTCCATAGAATGGATGATTTCATGGGTAGCAATGACAACATCAAGAATGTTTCTATCTTGGAAAAAACCTTTCTGGTTTGGGGCAATCATTTTTCCTAACACAACTTTAAGTCTAAACACGAGGACTTTAGAGAAAAATTTATAGACCGTATTGTAGAGGCTACTAGGTCTGTAATATTTAATAGAAGAGGCATCATCATTTTTTGGAGTAAGAGCAATCAAAATGGCATTCAATTGGTTTAGGAGCATACCCGACCTGAAGAAATCTCTAGCAACATTAAAAAGGTTAGATTTGACAATATCCTAGTAAGTTTGGAAAAATTCTAGTGAGAGGAGAAGAAGCTAACAACTTCCTTAGCCATTTCTTTTTCAATTAAGACTATGGTGCCATCATCTTTATTGAGCAATCTAATCTTGTTCCTACTTCGATGTTTCAAGGTAAATTGGTGGAAGAATTTGGTGTTTAGATCCCCTTTAGTGAGCCATTAAACACGAGACTTGTTTCCAAAAGATTTCCTCCTTTTTATTGACCTTAAACCATTGGGATCTGAGGTCCCTTTCCTTTAAGCATATCTCATCATCCACAATATACCAGCCTCCATTTTGTCCTGAACTTCCTTTAAACTATTTCCCAGTGATTTTTCAATCTCAAAGATATTACCAAAAGTCACCTTATTCCACCCTTTCACTCTCTGCTTGATTCTACTCAACTTCTCCACCAGGAAAAACATAGGGGTGCCACTTATAGGTTCCTCCCACCAAATTTTAACAAGAAAAAAAAATCTAGGTGAAGGCTCCACATTATTTCAAATCTGAAAGGGAAAGGGCCCCTGTTGTGGTCAACATTTCTTTTAAGCACAAGAGCATTATGATGAGAGCCAGACCTTGGGAGAGCAGATAGAGAGAGGAATTGGGAGATGTTCCAATTGGAAGAGATCAGAAACCTATCCAACTTGACTTGGATCAGTTGATTGCCATTCCTTCTATTTGACCAAGTGAAATTGGAGCCCTAGAGAGGAATATCAATAAGCCCAACAAATTTTAGTAATTTAGCCAGCTCCATCATACTATTAGAATAGTCACCCACCCCTCCCAACTTTTTTGAGGGTAAAAGGGGGGAGTTGAAATCCACTTCCAACATCCAGCGATCATCCTTTCTATTTTTAATTGCATCATTCAAATGCTCCCAAAGTTGCACCCTGTCCCTGCTCAAATTGGGAGCATAGATATTTATTAAATTTCATTTCTCATGAGTAGCTAGATCTTCCAGAGAAACCATCAGACTATTCTTATTAGAAGATCATAGAGTTCCTTTTAATGTCGAGGGATTCCAAAGAGTGGCAATACCTCCTGAGGTGCATTTAGCCTCACTAACAAAATAATTCACTCCAGACCAAATACTCAAAATCACTTTATCAAAGGTCTCCTTTATTTTGGTTTCTTGAAGGAGAAAAACATCCACTTTATTGTCTAGGATACAAGTTCTAACAAAAAACTATTTATACAGGCTATTTAGGCCCTTGGTATTCCAAGAGAGATACTTCATAAGGAAACATATTGTGTCACCAAAAAATGTATAGTTGACATTTTTATGCTCACTTGATTCTTTCTAATGGGCTTTGGCTTGATTTTTTCCTAGGCTTAATGTTGTAATGTGGCTTAAACATTCAAATTATGATGTCTTGTGAAGGTGTTGTGAAGTGTTGTAAAACATTTCTACACTTTTCTAGACTCTATTCATTACAATTCACCTAAAAATCACCTTTTTTATCACTTATTAAGTCCTATTTTGAAGTGTTGTAAAGTCTTGTAACAAGATTCCATGCTTTTATAGGCTTAATTTCACTAATTCAACCCTTTCTCATGTCTAAATCACCCCTTAATACACTTTCCAACCATTTTCAAGTATGTTGTTAAGGATATTCCCATTGGACAACTTTTAATGCCCCAAAATTCTTGACACCCACTTAACTTGCTTAAGTGGGACCAAGTCGCCCATAGGGGCGACTTAGTCCTTTTTTGCACAAAAATCAAAATTATTTTAAATTTCTAGCGGGATTTTGTCCTCTAGCCCTTGAGGTCGGCCTGTGATGTGTTACTTTCAGGAAATTTTAGTAAAATCAAGTATAAATAATGGTTTTTCACCTCATTTTAAATCTTCTATCTCTCACAATCATCTATCTCCAAATCACATACAATCTCTTGCACTCATTAAGCATTCAAGCAAATCAAGCATTATCAAGTCAAGCTATTGGAGTTCTTGTTTGCATATCTTCAGATTTGAGCATCAATGGTGTGGTAAGTTTATGACATTTGCATGTTATCTATTTATCACTCTCTTTTCATCTCATTTCATTGTTTAGGGTTTGATTACCAAAGTGGGGTTTGACCAAGGCAAACCCCTATTCTCTAACCTTCAACCATTTTTTACCTTTTGCATGTGACTTTTGTATGCAGATTTATCAAATAATAGGTGTTGAAAAGTGATTAAAAAGTGCATCAAGTCAATCAAGTCAACATCACCTTATTTCAAGCTTGGAGAGACTTTCTGCCCCATTTCCTGTAGAATTAAGTACATACACCTATCAAAAAAGGAAGTGCAGACCTGAGACTACAAGATTCTGTCCCGAATTTCTTGAAATATGTAGGTGGACTAAGTCGCCACCAGGGGCGAATTAGTCCTACTTTTGGGCCTAAAAATTGATTTTGACATTTCTGGATACCCATTTGACAAATTCTCGTTTTGGCAAAGTTTCCTGAAACTGGGACTAAGTCACCTAGAGTGGCCTAATTGTCCCGATCAACATTCCAGTCAAATTTCTCAAGATTCTAGAATCTTCCAACATCAAAATTTTGATTTCAGGTGCATATATTTCATTTTGTTTTGTTATTTCAGTATTTAGTTGCATTCTTAGGCATTTTTGCATATCACATTGTGTTTTCCAACACTTCATATTTTCATAGTTTTGCATCATTAAATTATTTCAATTTTAGATCAAAGCATTAGGACATCTTAATTCGGCATAATACATCTCATTAACATTAGTCTTGAGTGTAAACCCTTGCATTTTGGTCCCCATCCAATTCCCCTTTCTCCTTTTAGGTGAAAAACTCTAGGAGCAAAGCATTGTGAGGGGCAAACCAAAATCATCGTTTACACATACATGGAATAGCAACACCAAAATCTCAAAAAGGAGCAGCTAGGGCTACTTCTTTTTAGACTTCGATCCCGCGATCTAATCCAGGTTCTTTTTTTTCCAGTAGCCACATCCCTTTCAATATCTCTGTTTCTAGAATATTTTTGGGATGGTCTACCAACCTTATTACCCCCTACAACATCTGGCTTATTTTTCTTTTTTGATTTAATTGGGGCTTGTGACTAGTCATCCTCGTCTTCTTTATCATTGGGGTGAGGAGGAAACCCCAACAAGGTTAGTGAGTCATTCAAGTTACCTGTCTCCTTTTGAGACATAAATGACAATTCCTCCAAGGACAGATTGGGGTCAAGAGACACTAATTCACTTTCTTCTAATTCAATATCCACCATAAAAACAAGAACCACCCCCAGGGAGGACTACAATTTGGCCTCCACAAATGGGGGGCCTCAGTTACATCCATCTTGTCCATATTCAATTCCTCCCCTATAGTAGGAATCTCATCTTTTCAAAAGCTTGAGGTTGGGAAACTAACGACAGGGGCAACAAACATGAGGTTCAAGCTAACCAAGTCACTAGAAACAACAAGAGGTTCAGCTAGAACAACCTCCAATTCGAGTGTTGGGGCTTCCTTCCCTTGGAGGATAGCATCCATAGAGGTAGAAGGAACTTCATAGGGTCGAGCAACAAAGACCATAGCAGAGGCTTGGGTATCTACTCAAAGAGAGAATTCTCAATAACAAAGGGTCCCTCAACAGGTCTTTTCTCACACGAGTCAATGAGGTGACCAAATTTCTTACAAAGCTGGAAGAAATGGCAGGAATTTTCATATTCTAGTGGTTGAGTCCAATTGCCAAATTTTGACTTAAGGAGGACAAAAGTTGGCAAGACTATATTAACAACCACATTAACACAAATACGTGCATAGACTAGTCTAGACTTCTCTTGAGTGATCTTGTAAATGGTTAGAAGGCTACCAAAATAATTAGCTATCCCTTTCAGGATACTCCTCTCCCAAAACTCAAGGGGTAACCCTAGTAGGCAAATCCAAGTAGGAGTTGTGGCCCCTAGGTCAACAGAAGGGTCAAAACCGTATTTCCACTTGCAGAGGGAAAGAAAGTTTTTATAACTAGAATCAAAAGCCCAGGGGCCACCCGTTAAAACCTTAAGCATATCTTCATAAACAAAAAAAGAGAAAAGGAAGATACCTCTTGGCATAACATTTATAGAGACACTGCCTTTAAGCTTTCAAGTTGAGCCTGTCCATTGATGTACTAGTTTGATATTTGAATGATAAGCTAAAAAATTTCCAACCAACGCTAGTTTAAGGCTATCCATAGCTTTCAACATCAGAGCTTCAGGGACATCAACTTCCCATCCAGTCAAAAAGAAGGAAGTAGATTCTGAGAACCTTTTACCTGAAGCTTTTTAGTCGGTACCCACTAGTTTTTCCACATAGGATACTGGTTCTTCCACATAAAAGAAAGATTCTAGCCCGAGAGGAGGGGATAAGGGCGACTTTCCATAAATACCCTCAGTCCTTCCCCTGGGGAAAGGATGAAGGTATGAGGAGAATTCACATGGGGAACAACAAAGCTGGCCACTGCCATAGTAGCCATAGTGCTAGACAAAGAGACAACAACCTTGGAATGGGGAGCCTTCTCGGGCCCCCCTCCCGACCATCCCATAAAATAGACAAATCAAAGTAGGGATGAGAAGATTCAAAAATAGCCAGAGTGGGAAAAACTTGCAGAGTAGAACCGAGTTGACAAGATAAGATTCATAATCTAGTGTTATGTGTTACAACTTTATGGTTTGTTAATTTGCTCATTGTTGATTTTAAAAACCTATATAATACTTTTTGGGTAATTCATTACTACATAGATAAAAATATATATTTGCATACTTATTTAAATATTTTAATTTTATAATATATTCATTATTTAAAAAATTTGGTATGAGAGTTTGGTTCTATATAGAGGGAGACACCTCTATTGAAATGTTGAAAGTTTCTTTCTATAGTGGGAGCTCTTTTTTTTTTAACAATGGCCCACCTCTCATTCAAATATTGAGAAATTTAATGGAACTTGTTATGAGATGTGGAAATTAAAGATGAAAAATATTTTGGAAGAAAAAGATCAATTGATTATAGTAGTAAATGAAAAGGATCCATCTTCAATTTTTTATGAAGATTGGTTAAATTTGGACAATAGGGTACAAAAAGCCATTTGGTTTTACCTTGCAGATTCTATCAGATCTTGAATTTATCTAAGGATACCACAACATATAATCTATGTAAGAGGAGGATAGTTGGTATTTATCAAGTTAAAAGTGTAACCAATAAATTTTAGATCTCAAAAGATGATCACATATTTTAAAAATGAAAGATGATGACTTGGTTGCAGATAATTTAAATATTTTAATTCAATTATGACTTAGAAAATTTCTATAGATGTTAAGATAGAATAGGAAGATAAATATATATATTTTCTTTTCTCTTTACTAAATATATGGGAAATTTTAATTGTTTTCATTAGTGGTGATGGTGCAAAGTTAAATATGGATAGTTTCATTGCTATTTTACTTTTAGAGGAGATGAGAGATAAATCCATGAATGATGAGTCAAAGGATGCCCTGCATGTTCAGGAAAGGCTTAAGGATAAAGGTGGGTATAATGGGGATAAGAAGAAATTAAAAGAAATCCAAATCAATAAGTCAATCTAAAACCCAAAATAAGAGCAAAGTAAATCATTGGAATTTTGGAAGAGAGGGAATGTGAAGAAAGAAATAGAAAAAATAATAAATCCTTTAACTCCTTTATGGATAAATCTTCTAATGATGGTGATATTGATGATTTATCTATTTCTGCTAATATTAATAGCAATGGTGCTTGACTCATTGAGTCAAATTGATCCTACCATATGACTCCTCAAAAGAAGTGGTTTTTATCTTATAAGGTTTATGATGGAGGAGAGGGTTTCCTTGGTGACAACACTACCCACTCAATTATTAGTAAAGGAAAGGTAGAATTGTGTTTCAATGTTGGGAGGATTAAATCTCTTGATAATATTTTGCACATTCTAATACTTGCAAGAAACCTACATTTTGTATCTAAGGTAGATTTTTGTTTCAATGTTGGGAGGATTAAATCCCTTGATAATATTTTGCACATTCCAATATTTGCAAGAAACCTACATTTTAGAATGTATGTGATATTTGAAATGTCTAGTTATAGGTTGGTGAGAGGAAGTTTGGAGGTAGCTAAAGGATCTTATGTTAGAAATTTGTTTAGGTTGAATACATCCATATTTTATAAATCTGTTAATATAATTAGAAAATATAAAAATACATGTAGGTTGTGGCATCAACATTTAGGTCACATTGAGCAAAAAGGTCATATAACCTTTTATTAATAGGAACATGATTGATGGATCTTCTTATTTTGATGAGCATTTTTATTTTGTGAGCATTATTTGTTTGTATTTTGTAAATAGAATAGATAATATTTTCCTTCTATAAATTATAAGGTAAATAGATTAAATGAGAATTCATGCATTCAGATGTGTTTCATCAAATGAATGTGGGTTTTATGAAAAAAAATTGATGTTATCTTTCATTTAATGATGATGCCTCTAGATACACCTAGATTTATTTTGTTGTGTTAAATTTAAAATTTTCACTAAATTTAAGAAATTTAAAATTCCTTTGTTGAAAAAAAAAAAGATTTTAATATAAGGATGTTGAGGTCTAATAATGGTGGTGAATATTGTTCCAAGGAGTATGACGAGTTTTTTAAGCATGTAGGCATTGCTAATTAAAATGTAAACCCCTATGCATGCCAAAAAATGGGGTTGTAGAAAATATAAATTAGACCTTAGTGGAAAGAGACAAAAGTATGTTAAGTGGTACATAGTTGGATTAGTAATTTTAGGTAGAGGATGTGACTACCACTTGTTACTTGATTAATAGATCTACTTGTTCATCACTTTTTGAAAAAATCTTATGAATTATGAATAGGTAAGAAATATTTTATTTCATATTTGAGGATCTTTGGTAGTGAGGCTTATTTTCATGTGCCTTAGGAAAAATATAATCAAGATTGGATCCAACATATTAGAAATGCATCTTTGAAGGATATGGTGAAAATATAAAACATCCTAAGCTTTGGAATCCACTAATATAGAAAATAATTTATTTTAGAGATGTGATTTTTAGGGAATTTAGAGATATTTCAAGTCTTTAACAACAAGAAATGGCATAAAGATGGATAGAGACAAGGGGATCTCAAAGTTATGGATCGAAGGGGATTCCCTTAATATTATTAATTGCCTTAGGAAGGGATCTCCCCCTTCGTGGACTATTGAAAACTTCATTTTGGATGCCCTTGCTTTGTTGTAGGATTTTAATGAAGTCTATATATCCCATGCCTTTCGTGAGGTGAATCGGGTGGCTGACTGGGTTGAAAACCATGGGGTGACATCAACAAGGCATTGGGAGGCTAATGATGTCATGCCCTTTGAGTTAATCAATTTTCTCAATAATGAAAAATCTTTGCACGTTGGTGAGAGTCGTCTCCTCGGCTAAAGGCTTGTGTGGATATCATGGTTATATCTAGTTGATTAGACACTTCATGCTAGTGAAGATCATTGGAATTTGTGGGCATTCAAATTGGAGATGCATGAGCCTCCTCTCCATTATTGTCCTCGGTACTGCACTTGGTAAGCACGCACGATTTCTGGGTGTTTGTTTTCCTCTTGGCTTACTATATATTCACAATTGCTTGTGGTTTTTCTCTACGTTTGTGAAGTTTTTGATGATGGGTGGGGAAAGGTGCAAAACGAAATTGCTTTCTTGCGATGATTGGGCTATCTTGTAGAAGGGAGGGGTTACCCCTTTTATGGAAAGGTTGCACGGCTTCAAAACCAGTGTTTCCAAAGACTTTGTTGATGCCTAGCATGGCCGTGTTCTAAGTATGTTTGGATGGGATACCACTATTAATGAATATTTCATTGCGGAGGTAACTGGGATGTCCACCAAAGGAAGGAAGTTCTACAGGGACAAGAATATTTTAGGATCTACTAGGAAAATTTTTCTTTTGGATAGAGAGAAAGCTAAAATGGTGAGGTTGGATTGTGGTGGATATGATAGGTCCAAGATTAAACCTATTTGGAAAGATGTGGCCATGGCGTTAATGCGGTATTTCACCTTGGATGGTAGATACATGGCCTTGTATGGTCACCACTATGTAATGTTGAATCATTTTTGACATGGTAAGCTCATTTCCTTCCCCATCTACCTGTTGCTTTCATTGGAAGAGGGAATTGTGAGTTTTAGAAAGAATCCTAAAAACCCTTTTTTGCATGAGGGTTTGATGTTGCTCATTGTTGATTTCATTAAGGCTAACATATTGGTGAAGCTCTTCATCCCCCTGAAAAGATGAGGAAGGAGAGTGGGAAATGTCAAGTTGAGGAGATCATCGAGAGTGAGGGGACAAAAATTGAGGTGGAGTCAGAGGCATGGTCTAATGGGTACAACACTAACCTCAACTATACACCCTTGACTGCTGGGAAGAAACCCTCTACTAGTAAGGCTAAACCCTCCCTCCCGTGAGTAAAGAGAAAAATTAAGGAGGTCTGTGATGAAGTTGAGGAGGGGCTCAGTAGTGGAAAGAAGGCTAAGACTCGGGAACTGGTTTTCTCTAAGGGTATTTAGGGTGGTGAGATGAAAAATTTGGGGAATTTTTGTTGAGAAATGTGACTCAAATTTACTGGCTTGATCAAATTCCTGGAGCAGTTTTGTTCTCCTCCTTCATCAGCCTGAGTTAAGTCGCTAGTTTTCAAGTTTATCTAACTAAAGTCTCGGGGTTCTAAAGTTTCATAACCTCCTGACTTAGTGACTATGGAGGGAAGGCTACTTCCTTTGTTGTCAGCTCGTCGTGGGTTTCAAGAACTTTGTAACCTCTGACATGAGGTTTGGAAGTTCTGGTTTTCAGCAATGGAGCAATCCCTCTGTCAGCGTGTCACAGGTTTTGAGAACTTTGTAACCTCTGACTCAAGGTTTGGAAGTTCAGGTTTTGTGCGACAGGGAGATCCCTTTATTGGTGAGTCTCAGGTTCTGGGAACTTCACAACCTTCGCCATGAGGTTTTGAAGTTTAATCATCTAGCGATATAGCGACTTGGATGTCGATGGTTGTGGGGACCACTGTGGGACCCGATAAGGTTGGTGAATTGTGACAAAGGCCAACAGGTGGCAATGAAGTGGAGGATAGATGGCATGTTGGCCCATGTGCTCAGTGAGACAGTAATGAATGTATCTTTACTGGGTGGCTAACCCGAACTTCGATGATGGAGATTTGTTTGACTGCTTATCTGATGACCAACATTGGAGATAACG
>VDFB02281492.1:57080062-57126615 GCA_007258455.2 Sequoia sempervirens
CATGGCACGTAGGTATATATTTTCAATTTTTGCATAAGCGTCCAAATTATCACATACAAATTATTAACTAGTGGGTGAAGGTATTTTCCCCACATGAACAAATTTTAAGGCACTTTAACAGGCCATCAATCTCCTACTCTATCAGTATGAAGCACTGTCCCAATTCAGAATTGAACTTCAATTTCTTGACTTGTGATTTTGTTTGGGGTAACATAAGTCGGAATACTGAGAGTTAGTAAACAATTGCTACTTTCATAAGAATGTTCTACTTGTTTCATATTCACAAGGCAGCTTATTGGGTTCTTGCTTGTATATGCTCCAAATCTTCCACAGCCTCTCACTGTCATCTTAATTGAAAAATTGTTGTCTTCATCAATATACTCTATACTCTCAACAGCACCTCCCGCATTATACATATCAATGAGTCCCAAAGGTGCAAAACAAACATTGCTCTTATAGTCCTGCAACAAGTTAAACAAATAAATACACTAGCATTGGGATTTTTACAGTTCATTGAAGTGGATTATTCGAGTTTTGAGAAAACTTTGGAACAGTTTGTTACATCCACCTTTTGAATCCCAACATAAAATGGATCACAAATGTGATCCAAAATGTCAATTTAAAAATCCATTAAACAGCCTTTCTTTTTTAGAATCCAAACAAATACAACTTGTTTTCATGTCTATTATAGCTCTATGGCCTATTGAATTAAAGGCACTGCAGGAATGAACGAAAAGCTAAAAGTTAAGTCAAACTAACCCTTATGGGACTGACTGTGTAAACTTCATATTCTAGAATCTTAAGCGACACTGTCAAAGATCCTGTTGTTGAGAGCTTTGTAAGGCCTCCTGTAAAAAAGAGAGCAAAAATCAAATCAGCCACTGTTTTTTCCCTACATTATTGAAAACGAAAAATGAGCTCTGCTTTTTGGATGTGGATTTTGGCCAGTAGTGTATAACAACTGAATTTATGCAGTTTGCTTTGTATAGGTTTCCAAAAGTGTCTTTTCAGCAATAAAATTAGGAATAAAAAAGTTGCTCCATGCAGAAAACTAGTATAGATATCTTAAATAGTTTTTTTTTTTTTTATATTGGAATAAAGCATAAGAAAATTTACATCAGAGGAACACTAGCAAAGCTGTTACATAACAGCAGCAATACAGTCACAAACAAAGAGAACAAGGCTGTAACATAACAGCAATATAGCAAGATACAGCAGCAACGAAATGTTGCCTAAAATTGCTAACAACTAGCGGAAACAGGAATGTAATGAGATGCATAACAACAAGAAAACTAGTATAGATATGTTAAATATATATATCTAAAAACATCCAAAACTAGTATAGATATGTTAAATATATATATCTAAAAACATCCAAAACTAGTATAGATATGTTAAATATATATATCTAAAACGTCCAAAAACACTGTTATTAGTAGGATAGGCAATAATATTGCAATCTTAATAAATTATTAATAAATTCAATAAGAAATCATTAATTTTTGTATTGAAAAAATATTATATTTTTTCAATAGACATGCAAGACTTGTAACTTCAAAAATGTTTCAAAATTATTTATCATGAATATCATTGGTCTAAAATTTTAAGTGTTATGGGTGAATTTTTTTATATTTAAAAATTAAATGTTTTTAAATTTTTATTATTTTTTTATTTATAATATTGTAAATAAAGTAATTTTGTATATAGATACGTAAATTTTATATTTATGAATGTAATTTTTTTAATTTTTCCAAATATAATATGTAGTTAATAAAATAATTAGCTATCATTCTACAATTCTTTATTAACTAACCATTAGATCATTCCAATGAAAATATTTAATTGCACTTGTGTGTACTACAAATCAAACTTAAGCCAACATCAAAAAATTTATAATCTTCTAATAATCTATTGACTCAAACTATTGCACACTCTATCTTTGAATTACTGTGTCATAACTCATCTATCATCAAACAAACAAATACTATTATTATAATGGTACAAAGGCAAGTACTCGTCACTTCTTATTATTATTCTAAGAGGTGTTCTAGAAGTATGATGTTATGACATGAATGTGTTAACAAAAACTCTTACTTTTTACTTTGAATTTGACAATCATTTACATGTTAAAGTATTTAATATAATATTAAACATATTAATATTTAATAATAAATATAAATATAAATACATAAAATAGAAATAAAATATTTTTTTATTTTTTGCAAACTCAATAAAATTTGCTAACAAAAAAGGGATGAAAAATATAGAGTAAGATGAGAAAAATGGGAAAAATATAAAGTAGATATCTTAAATACTTTATCTGAAAAGCATCAAACACCAATATATGGTGGCATCATTTTTAATAGATGTATATGAGATATTTATACTAGTTTAATTAAGATTATTTATAGTTTTAGTTTTTCTTAAATATATGTCAACTGTATTATTTTATTTACTTAAGAATTACTATATTTTATTTTAAAACTATTTAAAAATTATTTTAAATTTATTTATAAGAGTTATTTTATAATTTTAGTTTTTTTTACATATATGTCATCTGTATCTTAGTTTTCTTTTTACCTGTCAAGAAATGACACTCCACTGATGCCACCATAGAACACCTCTTTGACCTAAAGATAGATTTGATAGTGCACTGAAATTTTGCACCAGAGAACAGTAGGATGCCTTTGATCCTCACACATCAACCCAGGGACTTGCACCCCAAAGATTACTTCAGATTGGCAAGATTTTTAGTCTATGTAGTGCCTTATAACCTTTTATTTAAACGCATCCATGACTCTTTTTTCAGACTTTTGTGAGAAGGTAGTTAGATATCATAGTAAAAGAAAATACAATGTTTTGTAATAACAGACCTGTATTATGGGCATACATTGCACAATCCCCATTCCATTCTTCCTCTGCAACATCCGCTAAAGATTCCACATCTCTTGGACGGACACACCCTGTAACGCATTCAGGAGGATTTTCATAGGCCTCAATGCATTTATGCTCATCTGACCATCCAGCTCCTTGGCAATTGAACACTCCTACAACTCCTGTGCATGCATTCATGTTCCATATCTTGAGCAAGCTGTAAAACCAACTCACAAACATATTTGAAACAAATGAGAGGTGAGAATAGAAAAAAACAGTACAATACATAAACTACAGACAAATTCATGGCTTGTACAGTGTAAGTGATATCAAAATCACCTTTTCTTGTCCCCTGCGGGATCGACAAAGAGACAATCACGGGTGGGCCTTCCAGGAAATCTTGCTCGAAGTACCGATCCATCAGGAAGGACAAGCTTTTTCAGGACCTTAAAGTCATGATCACGAGGCCTATCACTGTAAGATTCAAGATACTTTTTGGTTAAAAGAACTTCTACTAAGGCCATGAAAACAATAGAACAATACTATATTTATAATAAGCAGCATGCACATATTCACGTGCACACAAAGATATCAACAGGCCTACTGAGCTCTAAATTGAAAATTCTAAGGTCATTATTAAAGTGGATTAAAGACCTGAATCTCACAAGCTCTTACTCTAAAACAGTGAGCAGTCAGAAGGTAAAACTTCATACCTGACATATATTCCGCAGCCTCCCACAGCCCGTGCTGCAGCATGATATTCTGCTGCAATATGCTTACTCTACAATTCAGATGACAGAAGAATTAGGTCAGGAAATGTTTAAGATTGCTTTATGTTAAATCACAGGGCAATGCTATATAAATTCCACACTTACTTGAAACATATCCCAATCAGGTAGCATAACCTCTCCCAAAAGTAGGCTGTTGAAGGCCACAGAAGTAATATGGAGAGTTTGTGATGTTGGATTCCTCGGCATAAAATCCTCTGACGCTCTTACAATAGCAGTCTTCTTGGAACTGCTTAGGCACTTCATCAGAGTTAGAAGTCAAAGTTTTCTAATTACGTGAGGTAAACAGTCTTAATTCTTAAACTATTTATAATTTTATATCTCTAATGAGGTTGGATTATCAGAATAAAGAATGCAGTGACAAAAAATATTATGAAATGATGGTATATTGTGCAGAAAAACCCTCCAAGTGAATTATTTCCACGGAATGAATTTCATGACTATGATATCTTGAAAAGTAATGTTTTTCTGTCATAGATTATTTTGTTCTGCTATTTAAATGGAAATTGCCAGCCGATTTTTAGTTTTACTCATTTAAAGAAAGACGGCATCTATATTTGGTTTATATTATTATATATTTTGCTTCTTGGAATAGTTTCAACTTTCAACATTGAAGATTTCAACTTAGCTGTACTTCATGGAGAATTTCATACAAACAAAAGTATGCTTCCTATGCTGGGAAGAATTGATTGGAATAAAACTACGTAAAACTATTTCTGATAAGAAAAACAATCCAAAACCGTGATTATATTTTAACTATTGTCTAAGCATTGTGTCAAATTTATGATAGAACAACCATGTTGTTTATTACAGCAGGTCTAGAATCTTCTACTGAAGAGTCTGGCAAAGATTGGAGAAGCTTCTGCAGATTCTTTAGCATTAAGAGGAAGATGAGAAATCCATTTTACCACTATTAATTTTCTTCAGAAATCGTCATCAATAATATATGCTCTTTTTAAAGCAGCAACCATGAAACTTTGACAGCCACTAGGTAGGGTTTAGCATAAAAACATCTGAGCAAAAATAATGTGAGACCAAACATATCCCATGCATTTTCCCCAATGAAAATCTGCCCCCAAAATCAATAGTTTACTTATGCTCTTGCAAAAAATTTAGGGATTAAATCTGTCCTCCGGCAGTTAAAGATTCAGATCAAGTTTAGTTTCTGATTTTGAGTTTGCACTCTTGGATTAGATATTACATGGTTCAACAAATTAAAGAAAGCTGAACAAAAAAACTTATCAATTACCATGTCTCTGAAGCAGGGGTTTCAATTTCTAAAATACAAAACTTAGGAGGGTGTAGAGAAAGTAGCTACCACATTGCTATTTTATAATTTTCTGGGTTTTTAAGTCAGGTGGAAAGCAGTTCCTCTGCAAATTTTAGGCTGTTTTCCTTCGCTGATTTTTTTTTTGGGTAGCAGCAATGATTTCTTCATCATAAATAGATGTAGTAAAGAAATAACCCAAGGACCTTAAAGAAATCCATTCCATATAAGTTTCCCGCATTGCTATTTTATAATTTTCTGGGTTTCTAAGTCTGGTAAGAAGCAGTTCCTCTGCAAATTTTAGGCTGTTTCGCTTTGCTGAAAAGTTCTTTATGGTAACAGCAATGATTTCTTCATCACAAACAGATGTACGAAAGGAATAACCCAAAGAGACACATGAACCCGAGGACCTTAAAGAAATTCATTCCATAAAAGCTTCCTATCAAGACTGTTCAACAACAAAATCAATACCCATAAATAGAAGGGCACAGTAGTTGTCTAGGATGGAACTGAAGAAGAAGACATACCTGTAAATTGAATCAGTGTTGTGACTCATACAAGAAATGCAGGCATTCTCAGGGAAGTTCCTGGCTATAGAATCTTCCAGAGCATATTGGTATTTTTGAGTTAGAGATACTCGGCCTCCAAATCCGACACCAAGGGTTTCAATTAGATTTTGCACGTCTACCTTGACACCATCTATTCCCGCTGAAGCAAGATATCTATGCAAATCATTGTAAAATTCCCCAATCTTGTTGGGGTTAATGATTCCAACTCCATATTTTTCCATACTGTCCATGGCTACATCGTGCAGGTTGCTTAAATTTCCCGGTGATTGTACTGGATAATTTAAGGTTGCTTCATATTTCTTTAGATTTGGGGCATATGGCAGAAGACCACCCCAGTAACCTGCTAGGGCATGCCATACATACACATACCTGCAAAAATGAAAAAATTCGTTGCAACTTGTAAGTAATTAATTGAAAGTCATTTTCTATACCAGATTCTTTGAATATGAAGGAATTCGGAATTATCATCATTTACTTGAGGTCGTAGGTTTCTTTGAGATGCTTAACAATATCATGCAAACCATCAACCAATTCTTCAGAACCCTCTTGACCATGTTTCCGGAACTTTTTATTTTCCCTGATATCAGCTAGCCTTGTTGCAAACCTGGAAATCCCAAAAAGGTAATTAGTCATTCAAAAGCTTTGTTTTATCCGTTGGTATCCAAAACAGAGTTTCTGCCGAATAAAGCATGCATAGAGGAATCCTGAGGATTCACACGTTACAAGGCTTACTCAGGGATAGTATACACAATTCCCCGCTCTTTAAAAATAAGGCTAGAATAGCGAGTGCTGTAATCTAGCTGCTAGTTTTTTAATTGAATATCCGTTCACTGGTTTAAATAATCAGTTAGAATAACAAATAATTTCTTTCAAAAATTTTGTCTAGTTTCCAAAGTTTTGATGGAAATATTTCTACTATGTTTGGCTGTATTTTTTATGTTTAAAATTGTCACTCACTTTTACTATTATATTGTCTTCCTGGCAGGACACAGCATGTGCCAGCCAACTCTGCTTCTAATTAGACATTAAAGATTTTCCATGGGAATAGCTTAGGAAACTTACTGGGTGCCTTCAATAAATGGTTCTCCTTCTGTTTTGAATTCATTGATTGTTTCTTGCCAACCGTCGTCGATTATAAGGAACCTTGCTGGAGTACCTCCTTCTGCCAAGCTGATCATAACAACCAATGGTGAGCAGATAAATTTTTGTTTCAATCTATGGTTCTAGACTAAGACCAAAAGACAAAAAGTGGTAAGAACTTCAGAGTTTTGAAGAGAGAAAATGATTATGTGCGTTAACTTTAGAGCCATAGCCGTTCATGATTAAGAATCACCTTTTCAAACCTTCACTTATTCCCTCTGGATTGACATCAGTGTAGAATGCATCCCATGTACACCACCCAAACCAATCAAGGATTCCAGGCATCTGTTAAAGGGAGCCAATATGAAATCCTCGTTTAGACCAAATTAATCAAAGATATGTCTCTGAGGTATGCGGATTATTAAAGCTTCCTCTCTTACTATTTTGTAATTCCTTTCCACAGGTTTATGTAAATTAGAAATATGGTTTCATGGCCACATTTATTTAACAATACCTTAAATACTGTCTTCCATCAAATGAAATTCCTATAGATCAGTAAATTTAAAATTATGCATACCTTCTTCCTTTCACGGTGAACAAATGTGCCCTTTTGCTTCTGCAGAGCCCTGTCATTCAATAAAAGTTTGATAAACAGTATAAGGTTGAGCGTAGTTCTGAGAGAAGAGTTGTCAAGCAAATCCTACACGCAAGAATCATAAATCAAAATATTTGATCTCGTGGGCTTACTTGAAAGACTCGGTTATGAGCTCGAACGGATTCTCCCCTGCATTGACAAATACAGCCTGCAATGCCTGTGTGGTTTGCACAGCAGGGTCTCCTAAAGAGAGCGAGTACATAAGTTAAAAGGATTGATTGGAATCACAAATAATCGTACACTAACATCATAAAACAAGTTAAAAAACATGTGTTCATAGCATTCTAAAGATTGACTCCTATATTTGGAATTTACAATTTTACAATAACCTCCTCTCATTTTTTGACTCTTTTTTACAGTAGTCACATGATAGAAATCCTTTTCCATTAATGTATAGTAACTATAGTTTTGAAATTGTGGGTAGTTGGAATCAATTCTTCAAATTGACAACTCACCGCTTTCTACACATAACTCTAATTCATTTGCCTCGTTACCCTGCAGACTGCTTCTGAATGGACCCTCCAAGACAGGCAAAAAAAGGATATAGAATACATCGTCGGAGGTATAGTCCCCATTGCTCTGATCCACAGCACAAGTTTGTCTGGCCTCTAACAGCAACATCTGTGATTCCACAGGTATGTCCTTGCCACAGTTTCCCACATGAGGTAGCATCCACCATAACTTGAAGCGGAACAAGCACATCAGCCTATATCCCCTGCAAACCATTAGGAAATCATAGAGGTCAATGACCTGAAACAGCACATTGATTTTTATTGCATCATCATGCAATAGTGTTTTCATGAATCAGTTGCTTGTTAAATCAACTTTCAGAGCGTTTCTTTCAAAAATAACGGTACAAGAGAACGCATCTCTCATAAACTTCAATGATTGTATGATTCGGGATCAATCCAACTTAATATTGAAGTTCAGATCATAAGTAGGTTAGCTTAGTTTTCTACTCAATTCAGGAAAAACCCAGCTTAATAGTGGAGTTTAGATTGTAATGGCTCGCTTAGTTTGATACCCATTAGATCATAATGAATTGCTTAGTTTTTGCTATTCCAATCAGGATAACACGGCTTAAATGTGTTATTGATGGATTTTCTATCATAACTAGGCTACCTTAGTTTGCTACCTCTTTCAGGATAAGCCAGTTTAACATTAAAATTTCGCTCAAACTAAGCTAACTTAGTTTCCAAGCCCATTCGAGATAAGCCAAGCTTAATACTGGAGTTTCGATCATACCTAGGCTAACTTGGTTTGCTACCCCATTCAGGAAAACCCAGCTTAACAATGGAGTTTAGATCATAACTTGTCTACCTTAGTTTGCACTCCGTTCAGAATAAGCCAACTTAATAATAAATTCAAATAACAATTAGGCGGGCTTAGGGTAAGGTCCCATGGAGGGGGGCTTCCTTAAAAATCTCAGCATATGCTGCTTAGTTTTTTAGGAAAATTTTAAAATTCTTGGTCTCATGGATTTAATATTGCAATTCTGCTTAAAATTTTAAGCTCCAAAATTTGAGGAATGAACTGTAGTGCTTTGATAAAAATAATAAACAAATGAAAATTCTCTCATTTTTATTTTCTAATAAGAATTTAAAATTTTAGATGAGAGACAAGTGGTATAAAAAACTCCTAAGGGGCAATTTTTAACCCCACCCCAATTTCAACAGCTGAAATATTCATTCCTAAAAGGTAGAGGCTCCTATTTTCCTGAAAAAGATTCCAATTAATCTCATAGCACAATTTTTTTTTCCATGGGACCTCTTGTTCTATGAAAATAGAAGTCCAAGCCCCCATGGCACCATACAGTTAGTTTATTATCTAATTTGTGAGGCCTTAGAGGGGATAGTGTTTGTCATACACATGTTAATGCTCATGGATTTGATGGGAGTGAAAGTTATGATCTTTCATAGGCTGGGCGGAGACGGTTCTACCACTGAGCAACTAGCCTCTGTAGGTGAACTAGTTCAAACACAGTTATAGTGGAGATTCCTAAAAGATGGATAATACATTATCAAATTGTGGAGATACCTAAGAGATGGACTACATGTTATCAAAGAGATCGATAAAGCCCTGTTCTTTGTTAAGATGATTACATAATCTATTGTGCTTAATATTACAGACTAATTATTCAGGAATAAAATATGACCACTGCAAAATTTTGAAGGAAAAATAGAAGGATTGGAAGGTACTGGAGTTGTCCAAGCTTGAAGACATGGCGACTGCTGGGCTGAGAGGATTCTGCTCCGAGGAATACAGAATGCGACGGCTCGTCATTTGATAGAAAGACGTTTCGGGGAACTTCCGTGAGCACCACTTTCCCTTTTATAACCAGATTCCCTTCGCTGATTGCAAAGACCGATCCAATCGTCATGATCTTGCAAATAAAAATGAAAATTTCCAACAACCAAAAATAATCCTCTCTTAACAATTTATTTTGTAATTTGAGAAGAAAAGAGGATGTATTTATAGCTCACGGACGGTAGATGAATTTTGGGTCGCTGTTTTTCAGACAACCGAAAGCTGTCTGATACACAAGAAAAACGTTGAATGGAGAGCTGACGTGTTGCCCTTATCCAAATGACACCCGGAATGTTCCGGATGGAACATTGCTTGCACTTTACAAATCCTATATTCATTTTCGTCGACTTACTGGTTTTCCTCGCTATATTCAGGAAGCCGAGAAGAACACAGCTCTGCAAACATTGACAAAATGATTTAAAATTTGGTGATTTCGTTGATCCTTTAAGGCGGCTATACAACGATAATATAAATGATTATATTTCGCGAGGGAAAAATCTTTAATGGGTTTTTATTAATTAATTAAAGTTAAGAGGTGTGAAAGAATTTGAACACTCGTAAAGTTTAAGAAGTGTGAAAGGATTTGAAGACTCGTAAATTTTTAAATAATTAAAATTAAGTGGAAAAGAATTTGAACACAACATTGCATATATCCTAGCTGTAACAGGTACAAGTTTTTACAAATTGTTGGCTCTATATATTTTTAAAAATTCAAATTTTTGTTTGACCCGTTCGTATTGTTCCAGGTTACATTGACAAAAAAAAATTTAAATTATCTATTTTTTTTTAGATAAAATAAAATTAGAAGTTAGTTTTGTTAGTGAATATTATTGTTTTACCAAGTGAGGCTTACCTATGGAAAAGGCAATGGTATACCTATAATAATGAATGAGGTAAAAATTAAGATTTATTTGTGGTTTATCCAAGGAAGATGCTCAGTCTCCACATGGACTAGACATTCTTGGGACATTTTCTGTGCAATAGAATAAATATTTAATGTGGTTTGCACATAGGGAAAATATTTATTGAAAAAAATTAGTACCAAAAAGTAAATGAGGACAACATAGTTTTGTAACATCATTGTTTAAAAGCGGATGGTTTATGAAATACCACTTGATAGTTTTGTGTAAGCTTGTTTCTATAAAAAAAGCATGTGAGTAGTTGTTGAGGTTGGTTTTCATAACCCTCTTGGCCTTGCTCCGGGCCTGCCAGGTTGGTCCAGTAACCACTACCCACCTCCTATAAAGTGTTCCCTGCCATCTACAAGGTCAAGGTCATCATGTATGGGAAATCAACCTTTACCTTCGTGATAATGGAGGACTCTGCCAACCCCTAAGAGAGTGGGTTAGACTTTCACGCTTTGGAGATTAGCTTAGACTTAGGAGGGTATCATTAGAGAAACCAAATAGGCATTGGAACTACATAAAATGAACAATAATGAAATAAGGACAAACTAAAACCATCTTGATGTTTTGTTCCCAAAAATTGTCACTAAACCCGAGGATACAGTTTGCATGAACCCTAGAGTAGTTGGATATAATTGTACGCCACATGCAACCCACACAAAGAAATTCATTCTTTGAGTCCAAATTTAAAAGTAGGGTCCCTGTTGCAAGCATTCATGCTATGCGGCGTGGGGCGCTACCCTACCCCATAAAATTATTGCCTGTGTTTACCTGACATGAGATTGTATATGGTTCTAGATCGATGGCCATCTATTGGAAAATAGAGATCATGAAGAAGTAGAACAGTCAAAGAAAGGAAGACGCGCCATGTATCAACATGCCAATACAGAAACCGTGAACCAAGTGTTACTTGGTTAGCAAACCGCATAAATCCGCTACATACATTCGTGACATAAACTGAAAAAGATAACATAGCGTTTGTAATGTCTTTGAAATTGCTGTCAAGACCACCCTAAACCACGTCATCTCCGCCGATAGCAGCGAGTTGTCTTTGGCGATTCAAGAAACCTTCTAAATAATAAAGTGCCATGTGGAGATTCTCTCAGAACAAAATCTCGCTTCAATACCTACCTTTATTCAGATCAATTTTGGTGTTAATGGATACCTTGTAAACTTCCCTTTTGGCACTGGATAACAATACTAAACGAACCAACCTCTTTGAAAATGACCAAAATCACCAACATATACATCCAAGCACCCAACCATAATCGCCACACAATGTGGTTGTTCAAAATAGGCGATAAAAGATAAATCACATTTATAATAGATGATGTAGATCAAAAAATGTGCTCAGCAATAACTTTTGGTAGCTGAGACACATGCCGCCATGGATACTAGTAGGTGGAGAAGGTAAAAATTGAGTCACACAACCTTCTACACCACCAAAGCATCTATTGTGGAAATTTAAGTTCCGGCGGATAAATCTATATATTATTTCCTCAAGGTTCAGATGACCTGCACCTCGCACCCCTTCCCTGCGAAAATACCTCCATTTTAATCGGTGAGGAATTACACCTCTATTGAGATCGAGTGAGAAGTTCACATCGGATCACCCGCAAACCATCTTATTAGCTAAAGTGGTCTTTATCAACTTCATGTGGGTTGAAAGGTTCCATCAAGTCGCTAAAAATAATTGGCCTCCAAGTGGAACATGCGAAGAAACCAAGTGAACAATATATCTAGTTCATATAGGAATTCTTGGAGGTGGCATCAACATAACGTTGATAGAGAGGGATGAAATGGACTAGAGATCTTTAGATATGATGATGTCATGATGATGTATGTAGGGTGGGATGACATCATCTAGGTGTGTATGCGTGAAAGTGAAGTAGATCGATTTATGAAAAAAGTCATTTGAACTAGATGAAGAAACTTGGATAGGTGAAGTTTAGATGGATGGAAAAAGTCTGCACTGAATGATGATGTAAGTAGGGTAGGAAGATGTATTCATCCACTTGCAAGAATTTACTTAACCAATAATGCACTTGTGGGGAAATTATGAGAAAGTGGAAATTACAAGAAAATGGTGGCATGTGGAAATGGGTCAGTTCACTTGGAAATTCCTGCAAGGCCAGATGGGTAGACCTTTTTTGCAAAGTGAAGAGTTCCAAGTGAACTTGATGAAAGCAAAAAATGGGAGGTTCAGATGGACAAAGGATTTTTGCAAACCTACACTTAGTCAAATTTTCAACATTTAAGAACTTTGTAGGAATTTCCTTTGGAACAAAACATTTGTGAGGAAATCCAAGTGGACATGATGGAAGGGAAAAACCTACATGTGCATAACTTCTTAGCCATAAGGAATTTCACAAAGCCTCAAAAGGAAATTGGGCTTAAATTTTTATGTTCTACCCAACTATACTAAGAAAATTTAAAAGGTGAACCCATGATTGATTTCTTAGATTAGTTATAAGCTTCCTTGTATGCATCCTTCATTCTTATAGCAGTTGGGGGCATCAAATGAAAAATCAAGTCAACACCATAATAAACTATGATATTTTTATAGATGTTGACCTTCATGGGTGAATTAAGGAAAAAAGAGAACACCTTCAATTCACATGGAAAATAAAAATATGTCTCTTCATCTTGTTGACCTACATAAGAAAACTTATCTTCTATATAAAATCAAATTAAAAATTTAAAGCTCTGACCTAAAATAAACTTAAGCAACAAGATGATCATCAACCTAGAGAACATGTTGCTTCTCAACACCATCACAATATGCATGTTGGGCACAAGTGAAACACTCAAGCTCCATACACACTAGCATCCACAATATAAGAAGCTACATCTTCATCACAAAGGAAATACCTACATTCAATTTTATAGTTTATGGGACAAGAGACAACCAAAATATCTTGGAATTACTTATGCTAATGCAAAATTCATCAACACAACCATTAGAACCATGAGACATTTTGTGTGAAGAGTTGCACTCTTCAAATTATCTCTTTGTTTCACTCTTTTCTTGGCAATCTACTATGCACATGTGTTGCTACAATTGGGCATGTGGCATGTGTGCTACTAATTAGACTTGTGGCACTTCTCTCCCACATCCAACATAACAAAATTTTCATGACCCATTTGAATTGCATTATGCATGAGGAAGACTACAAGTTGCACGTTGATGAAAGAGGTTCTCATATGCATCTGTATGATCACCAACAACACATTGTTCAAGTGTAAACCCATCACATTGAATTTCATTAGCTACAAAAACATCTATTTCTACATTTTTATTTCATATGCAACCATGCCTAACCTATCCTTATGCAAATTATCATTAGCCACTTCAAAATAAAAATTAGGGAAAAAGAAATGGAAAAGGTCAAACAAGAAAGCAAATCCTTAATCACCATTTGCATCATCAACATGTGCATGCTCTACATAATCATCTACCTAGGATGATTCATTTAATGATCTTGCATGCATGTCTACCATTGTCAACACTACTGCAACAAAGAATAGGGTCATACTCCTCAATCATACACAAAATTATTATTGATTTATTCATTACAATCACCCATAAATGATTGATCCAATTGAAGGTAGGTGCACACATTATCATCTTCATCTATATTGTTGTCATGTGTTGCACCAACACCTTCTTCTACCTACCTACAAACACAATAATCACTTGATATTATGCTTCTACTTGATGCCGCCCTCATACAATCGTTGTCTTCAACAACAAGCTCACCACCAACAACCTCTATTCTCGAGGATAATGATTTTCCAACCATGTCCCTTCTTAGATCATCAATGAATTGAATGAAATCATATGTTTATAGCATGTTTGTAAATTTAAATTCTTCCTGTATTAAATCAAAACCTAGAGAAACACCATAGGCTCCAAGAAACATGTTAATATAGGTAGATATGTTAGGTCTATAATTTTCTAGGATCTTGGAAAGAGCAATAGAAAACCTATGGCTGAACTCCATGTTAGACTGTCCTCTTTCCATTTGATGTTTTGTAGTTCCTAAACAAGAGAAATATGGTCTATAAATAACTCTTCTTCACATGCATCCACAAGCTAATTCCATGAAGAAAAATAGTGCTCAGGGAAACCAACATACCAATTACTTTCCTTCCATCCAATAACCTAACAAAAAATATCATCCACATGTCTTCATGTCTTCAAATTGATAATTCTACATGAATTCAAAAAATACTTCAACATGTGCATCCCCTTGACCACTATCATATCCATCAAACCTAGGAATCAATCTATTGATTGAATATTTCATCATTTGTCTTTCATATTCGACCCAGGAAAGGTCAAGCTGAATATAAATGGGATCAAGTGGGATAACATGGTATCTTTGTGATTTAAGAGTCTTGATTCTTTCTTCACATTCCATTTCAAACTAAAAATCCTATCCAACTCCAACTTCTTTTCAAGTATGGATACCCGTATGTTTGAATGCAAAGCCCTTCTTTGTGTTAGGTTATAAGAACATCAAGGTGATTCATCCTCATAGTATTCCTAGATATGCATCCTCTCATACTCCCTAGGGTTTCAATTATATATTACATTTTATGATTTATTCCTGGGATGAATGCATCCATTCGAGCTCATCATAGCTAGTTACAATTACTTATGTAGGGTAGAGAGAGGAGAAAAATAAATTAGTCTCTTTACCAAGAAATAAAACATGCTTTAAAATGGAAGAAAATGAAGTACCAAATACTTAGCTACAATATTTTGATATGTGCTCATGAAACATGAACAATAGTAGAAAAAAATGTTCTTTGACAACAAATTCACCACCTCACAAATACAATGAAATCCTTGACACGCATAGACATCCAAGGAACAAAATCTATTATATAGGTTGTAGCCACCAACACAGCCTTCAAATTATTTTCAACCCAACAACCCTTGTCATTCTTCAGGTGTCATTCTATTGGTGTAAGTTAACAAGATGCCAATCTTACCCAACACAACCAAATGAAAACTATCTTTACCAACAATGACAATAAACCACCCTCAATTCTCCTAGGCATTAGTGCCATTCAATGGGGTCTCAAAATCAATACTCCACTTCCTAGATAAAAATCTCACTCACAAGGCTAGGGTTGTCATCATGCAAGTGAAATCAACTCATCAACAAACAATGGAGGACTTCGAACTAACTCTAAGAGAGTAGGTTAGATCTCATGTGCTTTGAGCTCATATTAGACTCGAGAGGGTATTCCTAGAGGTATACCTAAATAGATATTGGAATCACATAAAATGAACAATAATGAAATAAGGACAACCAAACCCAACTTAATGTCTTGGTCCTAAAGACTATCATTGAAGTGAGGATAATTGGTTGCATATAACCCCTATATGGTTGATATAGTTATACACACATAAACCACATAGAATGAATTCATTTAAGGCTCAATGAAAATAGAACCCCGATTATATCACTAGGTTATGCATGTGCATAAGACTACTAATCCTATGTATTATTGACCTTTTTATTTGATTTTATGGATTTTAGATTGGAGTATGGTTCTAAACCAATTCCTATCTATTGGACAACAAATTCAATACACAACAAAGAGAACAAATAGGAAAGAAAGATAATGCAACTATGTATTAGCATGCATCAATGAATATGAAACCTTGCAATAAAGCATAATTAGTAATCTAGGCACAACTACATACATTCATACATAAAACTAAGAAATGTCATTACAAGGCTTTCAATGTCTTCAAAATGTTTTCATATATATCTAACTCAATATTACATTCATGTCAGCAACTAAGAAACATTCCTAAATACATACAAATTGTCATGGATACTTTATACAACAAACTATCATTACAATATCATTCTTCTTCTATTCCACCTATTTTCAATCTCCCAATAAATTAGATAGTGGCATTAATAGATCTCATACAACATCCTTGATGTCTAGAGAACACACAACAAGCCAACCTCTTTGAAAATGACTAAAATCACCAACATATACACCCAAATCTCTAATCCTAATCATTGCACACTATAGCCATTTAAAATGGATGGAAAAAGATAAATCACATCCAAAATAGATGAAGAAGATCAAAATATGTGCTCAATGATAACTTTTGATAGATAAGAGACATGGTACCACATGAATAGTAGTAGATAGAGAAGGCAAAAACTAGTTTGCACAACTTTATGCACCACCAAACAATTTATTATAGAAATTTGAGCCCCAAGCAAACAAATCCATATGCTATTGTGTTTCTTGCAAGGTCTAGATGACCTTAAAACACCCACAATAACCTTCCCATAAAAAAATGGCTTCTATCTAGCATTGGTGGGAATTACACCTTTATTGGGATTGGGTAGGAAATTCAAATGAAAGTGAACTTCACCTTTGGATAGATGGTAAGTTCACATTATATTCCCTAAAAACCATCTTATTAGCCTAAGTGGTTTTTATCAGCTTCATGCAGGTTGAAAGGCTCCATTAGATTTGTAGTGTAGGAAAATGCATACCCTTGCATTTTCACACTTGTTTGGGCCCGCCTTGCTTTATTTATCCCTATTTATGTCTTAATTGGTCCTATTTTGCATCTACAAGCCTAATTTAATGATTTTGGTTGTGTGTCCCTAATTTTTGGGTCGAGACTAAGACACCACCTAGGGCGTCTTTGTCCCCCAAAGGTCTTGGGACCTTGATTTCAAAGGCACCTTAAATGGGCTCCTTTTTGGACTCTGTGCCTCGAGTTTCATGCCTTAGGACTAAGATGCCACCTAGGGCATCTTAGTCCCCCTTAGGTTATTTTTGAGATTTAATTTCAAATCTTGGCAGGATTTAGCCTCCCTTAATTAATGAATTCATATGTCGACTTGTTGTGGTGTAATTTTGAGATATTAAGCATAGATAAGTATAAATACAAAGTTATTTCACCCATTTCTTACCAAGCAAGTTGAATGAGCATTCTTAATAGCATAATTGAGTTCACAAGAGCATTCGAGAGCAATCCATCAAGCATTTGGATCCATCATCAAGATTCAAGCATCATATCAAAGATCTTCTTGCATCATGTGTGTTTTTGAGCTAACATTTGTGATGTAGAGTTTTGATTCAAGCAAGCAATTCAAGTCAATATCTATTAAGCATTCCTTTGATTAAAGATCTACATTCAATCTAGTCACCTCACACAAGTTTGCAGATTTCATGACAAGGGTTTGGTGAGTTGCAACATAGCACTTTGTTCATTCATCATTTTCCTCCTTTATTTCATTTCATTTCAAGGTTTAATTACGAACAAGGGGTTTGACCAAGGAAAACCCCCATTTACTAACAATCAACAAGTTTTTCCTCTCTTGCATGTTTGTGATTGCAGATTTAAGTTGAAGACTTGAAGATCATTTGGAGTGCAAAGTTACAAAGTTTCATTGTAAAGTTGTCATCTTCACAGAAACTCAACTATAGGCTAGATATGGAAGTTTTAGGACCTGAGACCCAAGAAGAAGGAAGTGTAGACATTGAGCCTTAGGATCACATTCAGAGATTTCAAAAATTTAGAATGGGACTAAGTCGGCAGCAAGGGCGTCTTAGTCCTCCCAAGGGTATTTTACATAGATTCTTTCAAATCCTTTTCTAGCATCTGAAGATTCTAAATCTACCCTAAAAAACAACAGTGGGACTAAGACAACAGTAAGGGTATCTTAGTCCTCCTTGGCATATTTTGATAACATTTTCCATTTCTGGAATCCTCATTACATTTCCAAACTTCCCAGGTACACACATTCTAACTTTTTGTTACTTAATTTTGTCATTCGTACTCATCATTTGGCTTGCATTACTAGGTTTTGTGAGTTGAATGCTAAGTTGTCTTTTCCAAGCTTTTGCTTGGTGGTGAACCTTTAAAAGTTGAACCCCCTCCTAGGTCTTCCTTGTTGTGAATTGACTCACTTTTGGGTTGATAGTCAATTCAATTTGGGTTCCTAAGACATTCTTGAATGACATAAGGAGAATTAGTGGCATTTCCACCACCTATTTTCTTCATGGTTCAAGATTGCTATAGATAATCGACTTCCAAGTGAAACATGTGGAAGAATCATAGAGTTACAACACATACCACTAAATATACATGGAGAAATACTTTGAGGAAAAATCACCATCTAAGAGAGGTTTAAGAACATATTGAACTTCAAGAATATAATACATATGCAACACTCAACTCCCTTCAATTTATCAAAATTCTAGCAACATTTGTGTATGTATGTGAAATAATAAAATAAAACTATTATCTCATGCCTCCAATTTATAGAGAAATGGGAGAGGAATACCACAAATAGTGTTCTAAAATAATGTACCATCAAAAAATGGTAAAATACAAATACTTATGTGGCCAAAATGAAAAAGACTTTTCAAGAATAGTAAAAGTAACTCCTAGTGATCCACGAGTAAAAAAATAACCTTCATACTAATAATATATGACATATTTGATTAGCAACTACTCTATAGTAGACTGTATCCCAAGGTAGGCATCCAAATTCACCACCCAACTCTTATTTGACCCACCATCAATATGCAAGATGCTCCACTACTCAATTATCATTCCCAAGTTGAGGAATATGCTAAAATAATATTGTAACTACCATTTCCAACTCCACCTCCTTCATGAATGTCACTACAACTAACATTCCAATTCAATAGGAAGAATAATCCTAAAATAATGATATCTCTTAACAACAAAAGTGTCCAATTAACCATTCCAAGATTGTTGGAGATGAAAAAAAAAGGATTGTAAATAAATATCAAACTATCCTAACATTCTCTCACTTGATATTATACATTACAATAACATATAAAGGTATAATAAAATATATAACTTAGTATAGGATCCAAAGTTATGGCCTTCCTACACCAAGAGAACTTATTTGTGTTCACTAGCTTCATGATGGAATCAATAACATTATCCTAAGTGTCATCCTTCTACAACATGACCTTATCATGTTCTCCACCATCTCACACATAAAATGACACTAAACACAAACATTCTTAATACAAGCATGGTATATGGAAGTTTTGGCCAAACAAATAGCACTCTAATTGTCACAACCAATTCTAACCACCCTACAATAAAAAAATACCTACACAAATTTTATGTAACTATATTGTTTTCTTGGAGGTATATAACAACCATATAATCTACTTTGGTGGTGTATAAATAAAATGTTGGGTACCTCTTATTTATCCAAATTGTTGCATTGTCAAATAGAGAAAACAAAAACACTAGTGAACCTTCGACTATCCAATTCATTGACACAATATACATCTATAAATATTTAATATTAGTACCATGATAAAAAAAACAATAATTAGAATTCCCTCACAAATATATAAAAAATGTCTTAATATAAGTCTAATGATCCTTACTACATGGTTAGACATAAACTTACTCAAAACACCCACTACTTGAGGCAATATCTCATCTAGTACCAAAATAATCATCCAATTTTAGACACAAATCTAAAGAAAGCTTAGTGTCAATAGGAAATGGAATACTAGCATGTTTACATTCATGCATACTAAACTATTACAAAATAGTACATCGATATATTGACTCTAACCTAACCAAAAATTTCTATGTACCTAATCCCTACTAATCTCAATACCAAGAAGGTGTTTGGAAACCCCAATTATTTCTCATGAAATGTATAGAAATTTGAGTTTCAATCTCCCTAGTCATCACTTTGTTGTTACCAATAAGTTTAACATGTCATTCACAAATAATTTAATTATTAGAATTCAATCATCTATCATTTTAACATATCAACAATGATCCTTCTCACTCCTAACAAAACTCAAACTCGATACAACATCATCAAACATTTGGTATCACATCTTTGATGACTATTTGAGACCATATAATGATCATTTCAACTTACAAATCAAATATTCCTTCTTCACAAAAAAAATATTAGGTTGCTACATATTAATCTCCTCCACAAGATCCCCATGCAAGAAAGAAATTTTAACATCTATTCGCTCAATCTCAAAATCATAAGCTCCAACAATAGATAATAAAAATCTAATAGAAGTTTACTTAGCAATAGAAGAGAAAATTTTAACAAAATCAACTTCCTCTCTCTAGGAGTAGCCCTTTTCCACCAATCTATCCTTGTATAACTTTGAGCATCTATTTCTTCATTTTTCTTCTTATACACCCACTTGCAACCGATGATATTCCTTCCCTCAAGTGAACACACAATATCATGTGTGTCACAACTATATATGGCAATTATTTCCTCCTACAGCTAGACTTGCATCCAAGACTCACTATCCTCCAAACATAAATTTTCCTTAAAATATCTAGGTTCATCATTAGTACTTGAAATAAAATAAATACACAAGAAAAATATGATTGGATATACTTGTCAATTCAATTCCATTGTCATGTGAATCTCCTTGAGGTAGGAGTAAGGGGTATTGAAATGGTGACAAGAGATCTAGCCAGAGGCTCAAACTTGGAAATCCTTCATTCATCAACAATACATAACTATTACATTGTAATGGATTTATAAAAACTTCTAAGTTATTAACTACCCAAACCACTAACAACCAACTACTCATAACTAATAACTAATGAAAAAATAACATATAATAAAGTAACATTGACATGTTAATTTATTATTTATTTCATTATTCTGTCATGAACTATAATTCTTAACACCCCACTTTAGTGTTGACATCGAGACATTATTTTGGTGTTGAAATGTCAACAATTGACTTGTCTCATATTTTCCCCCCTTCAATGATTTTTTTTGGGTGTTAGTTTCTACTAATAATTCATCCAATTATAATTTGCAACTAAAAAATCTATCACACCCTTATGCCTCCAAAATCCTTATACAAAATAAAAAGGATAAATTAATTTGGTAGTAACCATTTAAATATCTTTGTCTTCCACATCAAAATGTGAATTAAATATTAAAAAAAATCAAATTATTTTTTAGGTTTGATGTTCCTATTCAATAGTTTTCTATAACATTTTAAATTTTTGAATTTAGTTAATAAATGAGAAATATATCAGTCTTAGTGAGATTTATTAAGCTTCCATATCTAAAATCAAAACAACATACCAACAATTGAATGGTGCCTAATGAGAACATGATTCCTCCTTTGCACAAACTAAATATCTATCAAAGAACAACATAATAAATCCATACCAATATTTAAAAAATGAAAACCTCAAAGTTGAAAGATAAAAACCTTCTTCTCAATCACCTTAACCTCCTACACTTTTCTGCAACACTTTATATCTTTGTAACTTTGAATATGAACTCAATGAATATAATGAAGAAAAAATGCAGAAATAATGTACACAATGGAAGATAAAGGATATTCACATGAATGAAGTATGTCAACAGGCTTGTAGTAAGGTATGTGGTATCCACTAGTACCATTGACAAATATACAAGAAGGGTGGATGCTACAAACTCTATATTTCATGTGAGGTTTGTTATATCCACTAGTCCTTTTTTGCACCGCTTGAATTTACAACAAATGGACGGATATGAAATTTTTTAATACGGTTGTTGAGGTCTATGGTATCCACTAACCCATTTCCTTAATCAACTTGACAAATAAAGCAAGAGTGGAGTGAAATTTAGAGAGGTTTCTTTTAAAACCTACTTTGATACCATATTGAAATAGTGAAAAGAGAGAACCAAACGCTCAAACTTGGAAATTATTTACTCATGAACAACACATAACTATTACATTTTAATATATTTATAAATCCTTCTAACTTATTAAATACCCAAACCACTAACTACCAACTAACTCATAACTGATAACTAACTTATTATATATTTCATTATTCTATGTCATGCACCATACTTCCTAACAAGGGGCTCTTCCTATTCATTTATATTATCATCCTAGACATCCTCATCACAACTCTCATTTGAGCCCTCTTCTTCCTCTCCATCATCTAACCCATTTATATATTATTCCACATGTGCATCTTGTTTCTTCTTGAATTTAGACTTGAAAAATGAACTATTATTTTCCTTTTTCTTGTTGTTTTTGGTTAACAATAAATAGGTTTTAAAGGGTCCCTGAAACCTTGTACAAAAAGGAATAGTTACAACAAAGATAAAGCAATAGGATTCCCACCCAAAAAACCAAAAACAAGCTGACTATAAAGACATCAATACACCATCAACATGAAACAATAGTAAATAAAAAATAGAATAAACGACCATTAGATAAGTTCATTGAGCATCCTAGCCACTTCTAAGTCCTTGGAAATATATTGTCATGCAACTCCATGACTTCATCCACATCTTTCCTAGGCACCGTTTTCCATTTCTTTATTTTACTCTAAGTTTGAACACTCGACCCTATACCCATATTCGTCGTTTGCATCTCCTTATCAACACTCTCTCCCATCTCCTTATTCACCTACTCATTGAAGAGATATTTTCTCATCCATTCTTTAGCCTTCTCATTGAGGAAAACAAGACATTTAGCCGAAGACTCCAATTTCTCCCTATTGAGATTGATCATCATGTCCATGTCCTTGCGCAACTGCCGATAGTTCTTTTCCAACAATGACAACCTCGGGCCATAGTCTTTCTTAAAGCTGGCCAACTCATCCACCACCACACCAACACTAGAATTCATTGAATTGGCCAAGCCAAAAATGGAGTCCTTCTCCTTAAGGTTGTAAAGTGTGGAGATATTGCACCTAGAAATTGTGTCATGCTTGTTATGGAGGTCATGCACCTCCTAAACAAGCCACATTAGCAAATTGAATGAGATTCCTACCCCTTCTTTAACCAAACCTAAGGCTTGCGAAAAGTCCATGGCCCCCCAAAATAACCCTCTCCCCTGATGGGAGCTCATGGGGGGATCCTCATCCTGAAAATCATCAGGATTAATTTTTGACTTACGTTTAACTTTGGATGCCAACACATGGAAAGACCTATCCACATCAACAACGCTATTCACCTTTCCAACAATAGGGGCCCCTCCATCAATACCACAACCCGATTTCAAATTTTTGGGAAAAGAGGATGGAAACACATCAACTATGCCATAAAGCAAAAACAGGCACTGTTCATTTCCCACATTGACCCTTAGAGAGAAACACATGCAAAATGGTTTCAACAACACCATTAACGGATTCAAACATGCATAACCAAAAACCATGAAAGATGAAACAAAAGACATGAACACAAAAATATACATGGGGAAAACACTTTCGGATAAAAAACCCCACACTCCAAAAGCCCAGATCGCCATTGTATCATTCAACAACAAAATACAGTTACAATACAATATCAAGATCATGACCTTTATAGAGTTTACATCTTATTTCATTTTGGAGAATATCCGGTAGCTTAACCCATCATGACCACCTCTCTCAGTGAGAGACATCTCACGACTACACAGTCACACGACTCGACCACCAGCCTCTTGGCATCTTTGTTGCACAGTCGCTCAACCTTCACCTTCTGTGAGATCCATCTTTCAACATCGATATTTCCTTCCTCTCTCTCATCTTCCCAACCTCATGGCCAGTTCAACAACCCCTCGGCCTACATCCAACCTCTTGGCTTGCACCTAGGTTATTGGCCAATCCACACCTAGCATCTCGGCCTCTCTACGCTCGACCACCTGGCAGCCTCGGTCTATCTACACCCAGCCTCACAGCCTCTCTATCTACATCCAGCACCTCAGCCTACATCCATCACCTCGGCCTCTCAGCTCGTTCAACACCTAGCACCATGCGACCTCACTACCTACATCTGGCTTCTGCACCTTTTGGTTATCGCTACTCATTGTTGTCGCCACTCTTTGCTTTCAGATCTGAGAGAATCATCTCTCAACCTTTGCCGCATCTAGTCTTTTGGCCTACAGCTCGACTTGCCCCCTAGTTAACCTCCACTCTCCAAGAGATTCAAGAGATACTCAAGAGAGTATCATTCTTTATTGCCAATAAACCGTTCAACTACTACACCCTTTTAGGGTTTAACCTCGAGCCACACGTTATCTCCAATGTTGGTCATCAGATAAGCAGTCAAACAAATCTCCATCATCGAAGTTCGGGTTAGCCACCCAGTAAAGATACATTCATTACTGTCTCACTGAGCACATGGGCCAACATGCCATCTATCCTCCACTTCATTGCCACCTGTTGGCCTTTGTCACAATTCACCAACCTTATCGGGTCCCACAGTGGTCCCCACAACCATCGACATCCAAGTCGCTATATCGCTAGATGATTAAACTTCAAAACCTCATGGCGAAGGTTGTGAAGTTCCCAGAACCTGAGACTCACCAATAAAGGGATCTCCCTGTCGCACAAAACCTGAACTTCCAAACCTTGAGTCAGAGGTTACAAAGTTCTCAAAACCTGTGACACGCTGACAGAGGGATTGCTCCATTGCTGAAAACCAGAACTTCCAAACCTCATGTCAGAGGTTACAAAGTTCTTGAAACCCACGACGAGCTGACAACAAAGGAAGTAGCCTTCCCTCCATAGTCACTAAGTCAGGAGGTTATGAAACTTTAGAACCCCGAGACTTTAGTTAGATAAACTTGAAAACTAGCGACTTAACTCAGGCTGATGAAGGAGGAGAACAAAACTGCTCCAGGAATTTGATCAAGCCAGTAAATTTGAGTCACATTTCTCAACAAAAATTCCCCAAATTTTTCATCTCACCACCCTAAATACCCTTAGAGAAAACCAGTTCCCGAGTCTTAGCCTTCTTTCCACTACTGAGCCCCTCCTCAACTTCATCACAGACCTCCTTAATTTTTCTCTTTACTCACGGGAGGGAGGGTTTAGCCTTACTAGTAGAGGGTTTCTTCCCAGCAGTCAAGGGTGTATAGTTGAGGTTAGTGTTGTACCCATTAGACCATGCCTCTGACTCCACCTCAATTTTTGTCCCCTCACTCTCGATGATCTCCTCAACTTGACATTTCCCACTCTCCTTCCTCATCTTTTCAGGGGGATGAAGAGCTTCACCAATATGTTAGCCTTAATGAAATCAACAATGAGCAACATCAAACCCTCATGCAAAAAAGGGTTTTTAGGATTCTTTCTAAAACTCACAATTCCCTCTTCCAATGAAAGCAACAGGTAGATGGGGAAGGAAATGAGCTTACCATGTCAAAAATGATTCAACATTACATAGTGGTGACCATACAAGGCCATGTATCTACCATCCAAGGTGAAATACCGCATTAACGCCATGGCCACATCTTTCCAAATAGGTTTAATCTTGGACCTATCATATCCACCACAATCCAACCTCACCATTTTAGCTTTCTCTCTATCCAAAAGAAAAATTTTCCTAGTAGATCCTAAAATATTCTTGTCCCTGTAGAACTTCCTTCCTTTGGTGGACATCCCAGTTACCTCCGCAATGAAATATTCATTAATAGTGGTATCCCATCCAAACATACTTAGAACACGGCCATGCTAGGCATCAACAAAGTCTTTGGAAACACTGGTTTTGAAGCCGTGCAACCTTTCCATAAAAGGGGTAACCCCTCCCTTCTACAAGATAGCCCAATCATCGCAAGAAAGCAATTTCGTTTTGCACCTTTCCCCACCCATCATCAAAAACTTCACAAACGTAGAGAAAAACCACAAGCAATTGTGAATATATAGTAAGCCAAGAGGAAAACAAACACCCAGAAATCGTGCGTGCTTACCAAGTGCAGTACCGAGGACAATAATGGAGAGGAGGCTCATGCATCTCCAATTTGAATGCCCACAAATTCCAATGATCTTCACTAGCATGAAGTGTCTAATCAACTAGATATAACCATGATATCCACACAAGCCTTTAGCCGAGGAGACGACTCTCACCAACGTGCAAAGATTTTTCATTATTGAGAAAATTGATTAACTCAAAGGGCATGACATCATTAGCCTCCCAATGCCTTGTTGATGTCACCCCATGGTTTTCAACCCAGTCAGCCACCCGATTCACCTCACGAAAGGCATGGGATATATAGACTTCATTAAAATCCTACAACAAAGCAAGGGCATCCAAAATGAAGTTTTCAATAGTCCACGAAGGGGGAGATCCCTTCCTAAGGCAATTAATAATATTAAGGGAATCCCCTTCGATCCATAACTTTGAGATCCCCTTGTCTCTATCCATCTTTATGCCATTTCTTGTTGTTAAAGACTTGAAATATCTCTAAATTCCCTAAAAATCACATCTCTAAAATAAATTATTTTCTATATTAGTGGATTCCAAAGCTTAGGATGTTTTATATTTTCACCATATCCTTCAAAGATGCATTTCTAATATGTTGGATCCAATCTTGATTATATTTTTCCTAAGGCACATGAAAATAAGCCTCACTACCAAAGATCCTCAAATATGAAATAAAATATTTCTTACCTATTCATAATTCATAAGATTTTTTCAAAAAGTGATGAACAAGTAGATCTATTAATCAAGTAACAAGTGGTAGTCACATCCTCTACCTAAAATTACTAATCCAACTATGTACCACTTAACATACTTTTGTCTCTTTCCACTAAGGTCTAATTTATATTTTCTACAACCCCATTTTTTGGCATGCATAGGGGTTTACATTTTAATTAGCAATGCCTACATGCTTAAAAAACTCGTCATACTCCTTGGAACAATATTCACCACCATTATTAGACCTCAACATCCTTATATTAAAATCTTTTTTTTTTTCAACAAAGGAATTTTAAATTTCTTAAATTTAGTGAAAATTTTAAATTTAACACAACAAAATAAATCTAGGTGTATCTAGAGGCATCATCATTAAATGAAAGATAACATCAATTTTTTTTCATAAAACCCACATTCATTTGATGAAACACATCTGAATGCATGAATTCTCATTTAATCTATTTACCTTATAAGTTATAGAAGGAAAATATTATCTATTCTATTTACAAAATACAAACAAATAATGCTCACAAAATAAAAATGCTCATCAAAATAAGAAGATCCATCAATCATGTTCCTATTAATAAAAGATTATATGACCTTTTTGCCCAATGTGACCTAAATGTTGATGCCACAACCTACATGTATTTTTATATTTTCTAATTATATTAACAGATTTATAAAATATGGATGTATTCAACCTAAACAAATTTCTAACATAAGATCCTTTAGCTACCTCCAAACTTCTTCTCACCAACCTATAACTAGACATTTCAAATATCACATACATTCTAAAATGTAGGTTTCTTGCAAATATTGGAATGTGCAAAATATTATCAAGGGATTAAATCCTCCCAACATTGAAACAAAAATCTACCTTAGATACAAAATGTAGGTTTCTTGCAAGTATTGGAATGTGCAAAATATTATCAAGGGATTTAATCCTCCCAACATTGAAACACAATTCTACCTTTCCTTCACCAATAATTGAGTGGGTACTGTTGTCACCAAGGAAACCTTCTCCTCCATCATAAACCTTATAAGATAAAAACCACTTCTTTTGAGGAGTCATATGGTAGGATCAATTTGACTCAATGAGTCAAGCACCATTGCTATTAATATTAGCAGAAATAGATAAATCATCAATATCACCATCATTAGAAGATTTATCCATAAAGGAGTTAAAGGATTTATTATTTTTTCTATATTCTTTCTTCACATTCCCTCTCTTCCAGAATTCTAATGATTTACTTTTCTCTTATTTTGGGTTTTAGATTGACTTATTGATTTGGATTTCTTTTAATCTCTTCTTATCCCCATTATACCCACCTTTATCCTTAAGCCTTTCCGAAACATGTAGGGCATCCTTTGACTCATCATTCATGGATTTATCTCTCATCTTCTCTAAAATCAAAGTAGTAATGAAACTATCCATATTTAACTTTGCACCATCACCACTAATGAAAACAATTAAAATTTCCCATATATTTAGTAAAGAGAAAAGAAAAAATATATATTTATCTTCCTATTCTATCTTAACATCTATAGAAATTTTCTAAGTCATAATTGAATTAAAATATTTAAATTATCTACAACCAAGTCATCATCTTTCATTTTAAAAATATGTGATCATCTTTTGAGATCTAAAATTTATTGGTTACACTTTTAACTTGATAAATACCAACTATCCTCCTCTTACATTGATTATATGTTGTGGTCTCCTTAGAAAAATTCAAGATCTGATAGAATCTGCAATGTAAAACCAAATGGTTCCTTGTACCCTATTGTCCAAATTTAACCAATCTTCATAAAACATTGAAGATGGATCCTTTTCATTTACTACTATAATCAATTGATCTTTTTCTTTCAAAATATTTTTCATCTTTAGTTTCCATATCTCATAACAAGTTCCATTAAATTTCTCAATATTTAAATGAGAGGTGGGCCATTTTTTTAAAAAAAAAGAGCTCCCACTATAGAAAGAAACTTTCAACACTTCAATAGAGGTGTCTCCCTCTATATAGAACCAAACTCTCATACCAACTTTATTAAATAATGAATATATTATAAAATTAAAATATTTAAATAAGTATGCAAATATATATTTTTATCTATGTAGTAATGAATTACCCAAAAAGTATTATATGGGTTTTTAAAGTCAACAATGAGAAAATTAACAAACCATAAAGTTGTAACACATAACACTAGATTATGAATCTTATCTTGTCGACTCGGCTCTACTCTACAACTTTTTCCCGCTCTGGCTATTTTTTGAATCTTCTTTTCCCTACTTTGATTTGTTTGTTTCATGGGACGGTCGGCAGGGGGGGCCCAAGAAGGCTCCCCATTCCAGGGTTGTTGTCTCTTTGTCTAGCATTGTGGCTACTGTGGTAGTGGCTAGCTTTGCTATTCCCCATGTGACTTCTCCTCCTCATACCTCTATCCTTTCCCCAGGGGGAAGGACTGAGGGTATTTATGAAAAGTCACCCTTATCCCCTCCTCTCAAGCTAGACTCTTTCTTTTATGTGGAAGAACTGGTATCCTATGTGGAAAAACTGGTGGGTACTGACTTGCCAACTTTGGGTAAAAGGTTCTCAGAGTCTGCTTCCTGCTTTGCGACTGGCTGGGAAGTTGATGTCCTTGAAGCTCTGATGTTGAAGGCTATGGATAGCCTTAAACTAGCATTGGTTGGAAATTTTTTAGCTTATCATTCAAATATCAAACTGGTACGTCAATGGGTAGGCTCAACTTGAAAGCTTAAAGGTAGTGTCTCTATAAATGTTATGCCAAGAGGTATCTTCCTTTTCTCCTTTTTTGTTTATGAAGATATGCTTAAGGTTTTAATAGGCGGCCCCTGGGATTTTGATTCTGGTTATAAGAACTTTCTTTCCCTCTACAAGTGGAAATACGGTTTGACCTTTCTGCTAACCTAGGGGCCATGACTCCTACTTGGGTTCGCCTACCGGGGTTACCCCTTGAGTTTTGGGAGACAGGTATCCTAAAAGGGATAGCTAATTCTTTTGGTAGCCTTCTAGCCATTGACAAGATCACTCAAGAGAAGTCTAGACTAGTTTATGCTCATATTTGTGTTAATGTGGTTGTTAATATAGTTTTGCCAACTTCTGTCCTTAAGTCAAAACTTGGCAACTAGACTCAACCACTAGAATATGAAAATGCCTGCCATTTCTTTGAGCTTTGTAAGAAATTTGGTCACCTCATTGACTCTTTTGAGAAAAGACCTATTGAGGGACCCTTTGTTATTGAGAATTCTCTCTCTAAGTAGATACCCAAGCCTCTGTTGTGGTCTTTGTTGCTTGACCCTTTGAAGTTCCTTTTGCCTCTATGGATGTTGTCCTCCAAGGGAAGGAAGCCCCAACCCCCGACTTGGAGGTTGTTCTAGCTGAACCTCTTGTTGTTTCTAGTGACTTGGCTAGCTTGAACCTCATGTTTGTTGCCCCTGTTGTTAGTTTCCCAACCTCAGGCTTTTCAAAAGATGAGATTCCTACTATAGGGGAGGAATTGAATATGGACAAGATGGATGCAACTGAGGGGGCCCCCCTTGTGGAGGCCAAATTGCAGTCCTCCCTGGGGGTGGTTCTTGTTTTTATGGTGGATGTTGAATTAGAAGAAGGTGAATTAGTGTCTCTTGACCCCAATCTATCCTTGGAGGAATTTCCATTTATGTCTCAGAAGGAGACAGGTAACTTGAATGACTCACTAGCCTTGTTGGGGTTTCCTCCTCATCCTAGTGATAAAGAAGACGACAATGACTAGTCACAAGCCCCAATTAAATCAAAAAAGAAAAATAAGCCAGATGTTGGAGGGGGTAATAAGGTTGGTAGACCATCCCAAAAAGATTCCAGAAACAAAGATACTAAAAGGGATGTGGCTGCTGGAAAACAAAGAACCTTGGATTAGATCGCGAGAACAAAGTCTAAAAATAAGTAGCCTTGGTTGCTCCTTTTTGAGATTTTGGTGTTGCTATTCCATGTATGTGTAAACGATGATTTTGGTTTGCCCCTCACAATGCTTTGCTCCTAGAGTTTTTCACCTAAAAGGAGAAAGGGGAATTGGATGGGGACCAAAATGCAAGGGTTTACACTCAAGACTAATGTTAATGAGATGTATTATGCCTAATTAAGATGTCCTAATGCTCTGATCTAAAATTGAAATAATTTAATGATGCAAAACTATGAAAATATGAAGTGCTGGAAAACACAATGATATGCAAAAATGCCTAAGAATGCACTAAATACTGAAATAACAAAACAAAATGAAATATATGCACCTAAATCAAAAGTTTGATGTTGGAAGATTCTAGAATCTTGATAAATTTGACTGGAATGTTGATCGGGACACTTAGGCCACTCTCTAGGCGACTTAGTCCCAGTTTCAAGAAACTTTTCTAGAACGACAATTTGTCAAATGGGTATCCAGAAATGTCAAAATCAATTTTTAGGCATGGAAGCAGGACTAATTCGCCCCTAGTGGCAACTTAGTCCACCTACATATTTCAAGAAATTTGGGACAAAATCTTGTAGTCTCAGATCTGCACTTCCTTTTCTGAGGTGTATGTACTTAATTCTGTAGGAAATGGGGCAGAAAGTCTCTCCAAGCTTGAAATAAGGTGATGTTGACTTGATTGACTTGATGCACTTTTTAATCACTTTTTCAACACCTATTGCTTGATAAATCTGCATACAAAAGTCACATGCAAAAGGGGAAAAATGGTTGAAGGTTAGAGAATAGGGGTTTGCCTTGGTCAAACCCCACTTTGGTAATCAAACCCTAAACAATGAAATGAGATGAAAAGAGAGTGATAAATAGATAACATGCAAATGCCATAAACTTACCACACCATTGATGCTCAAATCTGAAGATATGCAATGAAGAACTCCAATAGCTTGACTTGATAATGCTTGATTTTCTTGAATGCTTAATGAGTGCAAGAGATTGTATGTGATTTGGAGATAGATGATTGTGAGAGATAGATGTAAAATGAGGTGAAAAACCCTTATTTATACTTGATTTTACTAAAATTTCCTGAAAGTAACACATCACAGGCCGACCTCAAGGGCTAGAGGACAAAATCCCGCTAGAAATTTAAAATAATTTTGATTTTTGTGCAAAAAAGGACTAAGTCGCCCCTATGGGCGACTTGGTCCCACTTAAGCAAGTTAAGTGGGTGTCAAGAATTTTGGGGCATTAAAAGTTGTCCAATGGGAATATCCTTAACAACATACTTGAAAATGGTTGGAAAGTGTATTAAGGGGTGATTTAGACATGAGAAAGGGTTGAATTAGTGAAATTAAGCCTATAAAAGCATGGAATCTTGTTACAAGACTTTACAACACTTCAAAATAGGACTTAATAAGTGATAAAAAAGGTGATTTTTAGGTGAATTGTAATGAATAGAGTCTAGAAAAGTGTAGAAATGTTTTACAACACTTCACAACACCTTCACAAGACATCATAATTTGAATGTTTAAGCCACATTACAACATTAAGCCTAGGAAAAAATCAAGCCAAAGCCCATTAGAAAGAATCAAGTGAGCATAAAAATGTCAACTATACATTTTTTGGTGACACAATATGTTTCCTTATGAAGTATCTCTCTTGGAATACCAAGGGCCTAAATAGCCTGTATAAATAGTTTTTTGTTAGAACTTGTATCCTAGACAATAAAGTGGATGTTTTTCTCCTTCAAGAAACCAAAATAAAGGAGACCTTTGATAAAGTGATTTTGAGTATTTGGTCTGGAGTGAATTATTTTGTTAGTGAGGCTAAATGCACCTCAGGAGGTATTGCCACTCTTTGGAATCCCTCGACATTAAAAGGAACTCTATGATCTTCTAATAAGAATAGTCTGATGGTTTCTCTGGAAGATCTAGCTACTCATGAGAAATGAAATTTAATAAATATCTATGCTCCCAATTTGAGCAGGGACAGGGTGCAACTTTGGGAGCATTTGAATGATGCAATTAAAAATAGAAAGGATGATCGCTGGATGTTGGAAGTGGATTTCAACTCCCCCCTTTTACCCTCAAAAAAGTTGGGAGGGGTGGGTGACTATTCTAATAGTATGATGGAGCTGGCTAAATTACTAAAATTTGTTGGGCTTATTGATATTCCTCTCTAGGGCTCCAATTTCACTTGGTCAAATAGAAGGAATGGCAATCAACTGATCCAAGTCAAGTTGGATAGGTTTCTGATCTCTTCCAATTGGAACATCTCCCAATTCCTCTCTCTATCTACTCTCCCAAGGTCTGGCTCTAATCATAATGCTCTTGTGCTTAAAAGAAATGTTGACCACAACAGGGGCCCTTTCCCTTTCAGATTTGAAATAATGTGGAGCCTTCACCTAGATTTTGTTTTTCTTGTTAAAATTTGGTGGGAGGAACCTATAAGTGGCACCCCTATGTTTTTCCTGGTGGAGAAGTTGAGTAGAATCAAGCAGAGAGTGAAAGGGTGGAATAAGGTGACTTTTGGTAATATCTTTGAGATTGAAAAATCACTGGGAAATAGTTTAAAGGAAGTTTCAGGACAAAATGGAGGCTGGTCTTGTGGATGATGAGATATGCTTAAAGGAAAGGGACCTCAGATCCCAATGGTTTAAGGTCAATAAAAAGGAGGAAATCTTTTGGAAACAAGTCTCGTGTTTAATGGCTCACTAAAGGGGATCTAAACACCAAATTCTTCCACCAATTTACCTTGAAACATCGAAGTAGGAACAAGATTAGATTGCTCAATAAAGATGATGGCACCATAGTCTTAATTGAAAAAGAAATGGCTAAGGAAGTTGTTAGCTTCTTCTCCTCTCACTAGAATTTTTCCAAACTTACTAGGATATTGTCAAATCTAACCTTTTTAATGTTGCTAGAGATTTCTTCAGGTCGGGTATGCTCCTAAACCAATTGAATGCCATTTTGATTGCTCTTACTCCAAAAAATGATGATGCCTCTTCTATTAAATATTACAGACCTAGTAGCCTCTACAATACGGTCTATAAATTTTTCTCTAAAGTCCTCGTGTTTAGACTTAAAGTTGTGTTAGGAAAAATGATTGCCCCAAACCAGAAAGGTTTTTTCCAAGATAGAAACATTCTTGATGTTGTCATTGCTACCCATGAAATCATCCATTCTATGGACCTAAGTAAAAACTCTAAGATGGCCTTCAAAATTGATATCTCTAAGGCTTATGATAAAGTCTCTTGGTAGTTTCTCTTTGTTGTTCTTAGGAAATTTGGGATAGAGGGAATATTCCTTAAGTTGATATCTACTTGTGTTACCTCCCAAATGTGCTCTATTCTAGTTAATGGTGTCCCCCAAGGCTATTTCTCTTGTGGTTGTGGTCTGAGGCAAGGTGAGCCCCTCTAACCCTATCTTTTCATAGTAGTTTTTGAGGTCTTAGGAAGGAATATTCAAAAGCTTGTTGACTCTAAAGCCCTAAAAGGTGTTAAAGCTACTTTGTCTCTCCCTCTTAACTCTCAGCAATAGTTTGTTGATGACACACTCTTTTTTGGCAAAGCCTTGATGGGGGAAGCAAGCCTATGGAAACATGTTCTAAATGACTATGTAGCTATCTCAAGCCAGTTATCATTTATGAAAAAAGTAAGATATATTTCTTTAATTTTGACCAAATTGTGAAGGAAAGAGTGGTGAATATATTGGGATGTCAAGAAGCTACCCTGCATGCTACCTACCTTGGGTTGCCTCTAATTTCTAGAAAATTGGAAAATAATTATTGGAACTAACTGATTCAGAGAGTTCAAAAAAAGTTGGCTCGTTAGAAGGGGAAACTTCTTAGCTTAGTGGGGAAGATCCAACTGCTAAAAGCTTCCTTACAAAATATTTTGATTTTCTACTTGTCTCTTTTCAAAATTCTAACCTTCATTGGGGAAAAAATAGAACAGATTCAAAGAAGATTTATGTGGTCAAGAATTGAAGAGAAAAATTGATTGTCTCTGGTAAGCTAGGAGAAAGTTTGCACTCCTAAAAGTGTGGGAGGTCTAGGGATAAGGAGAATCAAATTGCTTAACAAAGCCCTAACTGCTAAGGTGGGATGGAACCTTTTGGAAGGGTCAAAGGACTAGGTGAAGATTTTCTAAGCCAAATATTTGAAGAACAAAAATCCTAGTTGTTTCCTCTCTATGACTGATCTACCTAGTGGGTCTGTCCTATGGAATCACCTTGTTAGAATTAAAAATGTGCTAAAATTGGGGGTTAGAAAGAGAATTGGCAATGGTAAAAAAGCTAATTTCTGGAAGGATCCCTGGATTGAGGCTTCTACTCTTTCTTCAACTGATGGCTTTAATCTCCTTAAAAAAAGCCTAACAAGGATATGTGGTAAAAAGGTGTCAGACTATGTCAATTGGGAGATGGATAAACCTAAATGGAAGGAGTTTAATCTATTATTAAGGAGGGTTAATTTGAGAGGTCAAAGATAGATTAATTGGGATTTGATTCTATTAAGGCTACATAATATAATAGGGGAGATGAAGTGGTTTTCTATTGAAAGGGAAGATGAATGGGTGTGGAAGGGGAGCCCTTCAAGCTATTTCTTTGTTAAACATGCTTATGATGAATTGGTAAAGCTCTTTTATGACAATAGAGAGAATCACTGGGAGAAAGTGTGGTTAAAGAACATGGTACCTAAAATTAACTATTTTTGGTGGGCTGCCTCACATGAAAAAATTCTTACTATTGATAACTTGGTCATAAGAGGGTTTTAGCTAGTTAATCATTGCACCCTTTGCAAATAGGATGAAGAGTCTATAATACATCGATTCTTTCACTACCAGTTTTCTAGAGAAGTTTGGTCTTTCTTCCTTCCTTTGTTGTTCACTGACTATGTGTTTCCCCACACTATGGTCTTTTATAGAAAGCTATTCAAATTGCCCCTTTTCCCATAAGGTTATTGTGGATGTTTGGAATCAAATTCCCCCCTCCTTAACATTGGGGAATATGGAAGGAAAGGAATAACAAAATCTTTAGGGAAGTTGAGAGAAGTAGCTATGAGGTTTGTATGATCATAAAAGCATAGGTTAAGGAAAATATGGACGTGGGAAGATACAAATTCTCCAAAGTTTGGCTAAATTATAAAGAGATGAGAATTAAGTAGGTCTAGGGCCTAAGGAAGGATCTTAATAACCTTAATATGATCATGTTTTGGCTAAAAAGTCAACTGTGTGAGTTCCTCCTGAAAGAGAGTGGATTAAGTGTAATTTTGATGGGTCCTCCAAAGGCAACCCAGGTATGGCTGGAGCAGGAGGTCTTCTCATAAACCACCAAGGTGATTGCATTGTGAGTTTTGGTGTTAACTTGGGGGTCTGCTCTAATAACAAAGTAGAGGCTATGGTAGTTTTGGGGGGCAGAAAGACTCTAAAGGAGTATGGTTTTAAAAATATAATTCTGGAAGAAGATTCTAAGTTAATTGTGGATATCTTGAATGGTGATGGTACGCCCCCTGGGAATTAAAAAACATCATTGATAAGTGTTTGTCCCTTATGAGTTATTTTACTAACTGCAAGGTGCAACATGTGTATAGAGAAGGGAATATGTCTGTTGACTGTGTTTCCAATGAAGCACTAAGGTGTAATGGACCTACTGGGTTATTAATTAGTTGTCGATGTCATTAAAGGATAAGGTTTTAAAAGAAAAAAATGAAAATGAATACAACTTACAAAGATGATGGTTGGAAGTGGCAGGAAAAGCATTGGCAATCTTGTGATATTAAGAGAATGCAAAATAATGATGAGGTAAGTGGTACGGTGTCGAGCTTGAGGATCTCCTCTAGAGGTAAAGATAATGATTATCTCCTTACCGAGAAGATTAAAGTTCACATGGATATAACCAAGTTGATGAAAGGTGTCAAATCCAAGTGTGTCAATAAGCCTAGTGTCATCTCCACATGCTATTGTGATGAATTGCAATGTATGAATAATAAAGAGCCATTAATTATTTGTAAAAATAGCAATGATCTCTTAGCTCTAAGAAATGTGTTTTTGGCTTCCTCTAAAAGAAATTTCTTGATTCTTACCTCCTTAAGTGCTTACTTTCAAACTATGTGCATAATGCCTTCTCCAAGTCTGGTAGGAAGCCGAAGAGGTGTGTGGTTATGAAGAAAAGCCTGTAGAATATGAAAAAATTGCAGAGTGCTAAGATGGGTGGACCGAGGAAGCGCACAAAGCCTCCAAATTGCTAGAAACTTAAGTAGAATGCAGACTTATGGATATTGTTTGAAAGAATGAGAATGTTCCCCTTTTTAAAATCCTTGAAGGGTTATAATGAGAGAATTACTACTAAATTTACAAACTTGTGGAGGAAGGGGAATGTGGCAATTGGGGTAGTCAAGTTTGAGGTGATGGAAAGGTTTGTAGTGGAAGCTACTGGTTTGCAGAATCAATGTATCAAGGTGGAAAAAAAGAGTGGGGTCAACTACCAGTTGTATGTGGACAAATTTCTTCATGATGGAGAGAATTTGATGCGATTTCAAAATGGGTATGCACATCTAGAGATTTTGTCTCCTTACGCCCTGGTGAGTATGTTTGTGATGAGGTATTTCACATTGGAAGGAAGATACATGATTGTGCATGTGTATCATTTTCCGTTGTTTAACCATATTAGGAACAATGAAAGAATCAATTTTCCCTTTTATTTACTTTCCTCCTTGCAAATTAATATTGTGAAAGGTGTTAGCCCTCCCCTGCATCAAGGTTTGATGCTTGCTTTGTACAAAAATTCTTTAGCGTTGAACCCTCGTGGAAACCATCTTGTTTCCTAAGTTGATAATGAAAACCATAATGAAGGTGATAATGTTGAACCCCTCAAGGATGCAAACACTGTCGAGGAGCCTAATCCCAGACCGCCTCCCATTGCTTTTGCTTATAGAAAGGTGTTAAACCCTGCTAAAATCCCTTCCCCTATTACAAAAATCATAAATCTGTCAACCCCTATGGGTTTAAAAATTGCTGCTAAAAGCTCCTCAGAGTCTGAGTTGGTGAAAGTGACTCCAGAGAAGTGAAAACATTCCCCTCTTATCCTAGAATTGTCTAAGTCTAAGAAGATAAAAAGAGTTGAATTCCCAAAGTGAAGTCATTACCATTTGTGAAGATAAGGAAGGAATGCAATTTGAGGATTTGAAGGAATCGAAGTAGGGTTAAGGTAGTGGAGGTCTAGGTCTACATGCCTGGAAAAGGTTGCTTCCAAGGATAGGAAGGGGAAACAAAATGTCTATGTAAATGAGGAAGAGTTGGAAGTTAAAGAATTTGAAGCCCAAGTAGATGATGAAAGTGAAGGGATAGAGTTTGAGGATATTGCTTATGAAATGGGTGAAGAGGAAATAGAAGAGGAGAATGAAGATAATGAGGAGGAGCATACTGAAATTGAGCAATACCAAAAGAATGAAACCCTAACTGCTCCTGAAACTAGGAATACTAGCAATGAATATTTTGTTGATGATTCTAGCATGATTATATGAAAAGCAGACTAAATTATATGTAGGTACAAATGGACGACATGGAAAAATCTTTGGTCATGCTGATGAAGGTGGCAAACGGGCTAATGCATAGAGTGATGGTTGGTGCGGTGTTCGGACAAACCAAGATCACCAGGAAGCTAAAAAAGTTGGGAAAGATGGATGAATTGAAGGAACTTGATGCAATGAAGGGACCTAATGGGAGGGAGTATATCTCCATAATTGGTGATTATTGGGACCTGTTTGGAAAATCTGAGTAATGGCTTTCTCTTTTATTTTTATTTTATGATTGCTCTTCTTTTTTTATCTTTCCACTTTCATATCCCAGATTGCTATTTCCAAATAGCTTTGTTATGGTTTCAAACTTGTTAGCATATGGTGGACCTAATTATTAATGGTCTGCATAGCTTTAAGTACTCTAGTAGTAACTTTATGTTTTTGATTAATTATGGTTATTCTATGGTTATGGTTATGATATATGGCCTACGTGCCATCCTGGATGTTGTTTCTTTATGTTGGCTAGTGGTGTTGTTTCCCACCCTATTTTTCCTTTTTGTTGTTGTGGTTGTAACCATGGGATCAAGGCCCTTTCCCTACTTATCTAATAAAAACAAGAATCTATAATAGATTTCTCATTCAAAAATTCATATTCATTGCAACAGTAAACTTAACAATTGTCTTGTTAAAGCATAAAAGCTGAGAATAAACTTCAACTATAATTCTAACTATATTTACTCCTTGAACATCGATCCCCAAATATAGGAATGGGAGGATATTTATTTGCATAAGGACCCAAAATAGAAACTGAAACTAAAAATTAAATACTAGTGTCCACTCTACTCATTACTAGGAGGTGAACAAGTCTTTACAACAAAAACTTTAATTAAAAAGAACAAAAGAGAAGTAGAAACATGACTCTTTCTGAAACAATTTTGACAAACACACAATAGTTTTGATCACCTTCATTTATTCTAGAATTGTTGTGTGTTCATCAATCTGGACTCTCCCTTACTACTTGTGATCCTTTGGTTGTGGGTTGAGCTTCCTAGTTGTTGTGGAAAATAGAAAGTTATCCTTCTCACAAATTTAATATCCTTCTCAACCCTTTGCAATTGTATCATTCCTTCTCACACACCTAAAAAAAAACCTTAGAGCCTTTGATACACTTTTGACTGCTTCCAACCCTCTATAACATCTTCAATAGTTGTGCTTCTTTCTATAATTACCTCGCTCTAATACCATATGATGTAGTCTAGATATGGGGTTTTTATCAAAAAACCAAAATCTAGCAACCACAAATATTATCTCAACACAAAGATATTTTCTTTTAATTTTATTTCAATTTTATAAACAAAAAACTTTTACAATATTTACAAGAGTACAATCAATTTCTTATTCAATTGAATTCACCTTATAAATAATTCTTAATGTCAATCCTTTTAGCCATTTCCAAAAAGCTTCCTAAAAAGAGCAACAAATTTGTTTTATATTTCAAGCTCATACGAAGTTAAACTATTACAAGATTGGTTGTTATAGGTAACCAAATTATTGCAATTCATGGAATGTCCAATAATAGGCTCCCAAAAATGACTAGTTTAGGTAGAAAACTTTGCATATCTAGTTTGCTAATGGGAGTCAAATATCCATTAGAGATAGTAATCCTCACAACAGAATAAATAATATTATATAATTCCTTTTTTGTGGAAGTTTGACATTCATCTAAACAAGATTATTATAACTTGTTCATAATTTTGATTCACTAGAAAAATCTTGTGCTTTGTACATTGCTGGCATCATCATTACATAATCTTGTGAAAGTCATATCCATCCAAACAAGATTGTTATAACTTGTTCAATAGTTAGGTTCACTTGAAAAATATCACATTATGTACCTTGCTAACATCACCATTATATCATCATTATCCTTTTTATATAGAAGCTCCTTTACTTATTGAATGAAACCTTTAGCTGATACACACATTCAATTTAGTTGCATTTGTTTGTAGATTGTATAATACTATCATCATCATTTGCTTACATCACATGCTTATGTCATACTAATATCATCATTTTTCAAGTGACCTTCATCCCATGTTGACATCGTGATTACGTTATGTTAACACCAACATCATAAGTGTTCATCCAAACTAATTATCAAAACTTAAAAAGTTTAGTTCACTTGAAATTTCTCGTAAAACTAATTGAACCTTAAGATCTTACAAAATAGTTGAAGGTAGAAAAAAGACTTGGAATCAGTTGTGAGGAAATAACTTGGAACCGGTTGGGAAATTGAATCAGTTCTAGTTGTGGGAAATTGCCTTGGAAATAGTTATAAAGAGATCCAATTCCACATTGAAGTTTTGCAAGTCTGATTATAGCCTAAAAATCTATATTCTAATAATTTAACCAATTTTTATCCATTCTTCACTAAATTAAAACTGCAAGTACCCATTAAGCATTTCTACAAGGTGATGTCCTTAACTTGGCAAAGTTAAATTTGATAATTCTCCATAAGAAAATTTAAAAAAGAAACACAATAAGAATTGAAACACATAAATTGAATTGAAATTGTAAACAAAACCCTTTTTTGTTGATATAGGATTTCTCATGGAATCAAATGCTCCTACATCAAAAGTTGAAGAATAAAAATTGAAATAATTAACCCAACTAATATAATTTATTCTTAGTTAGATCTTATAATAGAACTATTATCTATTTGAAAAAAATTATAATAACTATGACATAAACATTTTAATGGAATTATAAATTAAAATGAAACAAAAAAACATAAATGTAAATATAATATTAACAACCAAAAGGAACATGCAATTTTTTTATTGGAAAATTTGATTACACAAAAAAAATATCATTACTATGTGCTTTCACTTGATGATGCATGAAAGAAATCAGATGATGAATATCATTTTAAAAAGTATTCCTTAGAAGGGAATTTGCACAACTTTATTCCCTTACATTTATTTGAGGCACTTCATGAAAATAATTCATGTTTATTATGCATACTTATACAGTTTAAATAGATATATATCAATGTAGTACTATAATATTTCATGAAATTCATCAACCCTTTGTATTTGATCAATGCCCATGCCCTATTTGAAAGCAACCATTCTTATGTAGTTCTAACTCACACATAAACAAATCCAAACTAAATGATTTTCAAACCTATAAATTATATTTGGAGAAGTAAACATAAGACATTTATTGATAGTGCATTAATGTTGTACAGGTTTCTAAAAGTATGCAAGTTTAGATTTGATAAAATAACTTGGAGTACATGTATATCATCATATACAGTATTTCTTGCAAGCAAATTTATACACTTTAATCAATCATCATTTATTTGGGGTAAAATAGTTCATGTCCCATATGTGTTCTTATATATTTTTCATACATTTTTATGAGTGCAATTCATGCTATTACATTTCACAAAACCCATCGATCCTTTATATTTTATTAATGTCCATACCCTATTCCAAAGCCAATATTTTGGCATAGGCTCTGAATATGCTAGCAAACTTGAGTTGATTGAGATGCAAACTTGTTCATTACAATTGAAAAAGAATGTTTCTACCTTATCATTATGGCCATGAATCTTCTATACACAATAGTTTTACTTCTCATACTTTCATCTATTCAAGCACTTTATGGGCATATACTAATGTTCAAATTTTTCGTAATTTAAAAATAAAATAAAATATTTGAGTGAGAAATACAAATTGCATGTGAGAAAAGAAAATATGGGCTTTCTCATTTTGTAAAAGCATGCCCTTAAAACATACATATGGAATAATATTTATGATATGTAGAGAAGCCTATAGGAGGTTGTGTGCAATTATAAAAATATGCCATGCACCTTCAATTACCACTCTCTACATAATGCTATGATGTTTAAATATGTATTGGATGAAAACAATATTTTATAATGTTAATTGAAGTACACATAATCTATAGTATTATTGAATCCATGTTTAGCGCATAATGACATTACCTATAGTAAACCTTAGAGAATTTTCACTTTCACTGATATATTTCCTAATATCATATGTAATTATAAATCTAAATTATTTCTTTCAAAGCAATGAGAAAGTATCCACCAAAGAAAAATATTATTGAGCCTTTGATCATACATTTAATTTAAAGCTCAACACCAAGCACAAAACATTTTATTGATGACTTAAATTTTAAACTCATACATACATAGTGCATGATGTTGTGCATTCACACAAATATGCATTTTCTATGAAAATGACCTTGTACAAACCTAAAAAAAATGTACAAGCATAGAAAATACATGTGAATTGATTGGCACAATGCATGTTCTAAATAATCCAAACTTAGATTTTTTGATAGTTGTTTGATAGATTTTTTTGAGCGTATGAAAGTTGGAAATTGAAAATGGTTTACCAGCGTGAGATCCGGTTTTAGACGTATGAGATAGGTTTGGAGAGCAAATGTGGACTGGCAAGTCCACAATAAAAGCCTATGGGCTAATTAATTGTGCCTATGTATCTTTTCAAATTAATAGAAATTAGCCTTAAAAAAAACCATTTTCCTTTACAATATACTAAACTGAAGATTTAGTTTTCTTATAAATATATACAAATACTCAAATATTTGAAAGATATAATTAAATAATAGTAATGTTGTTAATAAATCCTTTTAAAAAAAATTAAAAGATTGTTTAGAAAAAATAGTAATAGTCAAAGGTAGTATGCTCGATGCAACTTTGAGGAAGGAATTTTTTTAATGGAAAAACATGCTTGGTGGTTTCCAATGTGTTAAGAGTGAATTATTGAGGAGACATTACGTCGTAGCAATCACTGCTTTAATCTACGCCAATGATAAAAGGCAGTCCCGATGGAGAAGTTTGATGAGAAAAGCATGCCAAGCAGTTGCCAATGAATTGGAAAGTCCTTTCGTCTCATCATTCAGAAAAACAACGATGTACAGGTGGACCAATTTTAGTGTCAAATATTCAATTTTGGTCCACTCTTTATGGAAATCGTATGATACACGTTGTCATTTTTTGGCCCGAGTGATGGCATGAAATTGCTTTCCAACTCACTAACAACTGCTTGGCATGCTTTTCTTATCCGAATTTGTCCATTGGGCCCGCTTTATATTTTTGATAGAGATTAGCGCAATGACTGATTTTACGCGATGTCTCTCCAATAATTCAGTCTAACATGCTTTCGTATATAATACGAAGAATCAGGACTGAGTGCTCCGATTAAAGTGCCGAGTTGATGCGACATGATGGTTTTCGTCTTACCTTTGTAATGCTTTCCTGCAAGGTGTGTTGAGAATTGGGATTAATGAATGACTGTTTTACACTACCCTTGACTATTATTTATGTAGTAAAATACATTATGCTGTAGTGCATAATATTTTTGGAGCTTTAAAGTATGAACCATCCAATTTGGACGAGTAATATTATGTATACTAGCAGTTGCATGGGAGGGTGCTTTGGAGCTTTAAAACATGAACCATTCGATTTGGATGAGTTATATCAAATATTTATACTAGCACTTGTAGAGGGGGTGCAAGGGTTTCATTGATATAAATATATAGAGAAGTAAGAATGGGAGTGACGTGCAGTTCAACACTTATATAATATTGTCTATACTTTTTTACAAAATGGATGTAATACATATTTGGAGATACAACCAAACACCAATACCAGAAGAAATAAGTTTTAATCTCATAGCGGAAAATAGACATTACCAAAAGATAATGAGTGTATAACCATCTCTTTCATAGAATACAAAGGTAAACATACAATTTGTTCATTCCATTGTGTTCAAATTATATAGAAAATGTTAGTAATATATAGAGAACACCTTGGACATGTTTTGCATACTCCCAAATATATACAATTTTGCTTGAATTAAATACAAAATGTTTGTAATTTATAGAGAACACCTTTGGCATGTTTTGCATACTCCTGTATTCTATGAAAAGAATATAAGTATGTATAAACTAAGATAGCATAATCCTCTAAATAGACAAATACTAATTTATATTATGAGTTGATGGATATAGATCATGACGTTTTCTTGAAGCAAGACGTAGTATTTGCCCCTAGTTTGTAGCAGTGTATGGAATGTAATGGGTGGATGCATGGATAAATGAATGAATGAATGGGATATGTTAGGCATGCAAAGGATGGTAGGGATTATGTTGTGGTAAGATATCCAATTTGGATTGTGGATGGTCATTTGGATAATAGTTGATGGCTCAGATAATGGTGAGTACAGTGAATGATAATGACCCATGTCAAGATATTTACCATAAGCAAGTGTTAAGTATACACTAAACATCGACCAAGATCAAGATGATTTGGAATATGGATGGCGATGGGTGAACATGGATTTGATAGATGGTTCATGGATGAATTGATTTATTATGGATAAGATGGATGGAGTATTGGATTTATTATGGATGGGGTAAGATGCTTCTACCTGATTTGGCACATGTAAATGTTCAATTATACATGACACCTTTTTGCCAGGTTTCCATAATGGTACCTGCCTAAAGCGCCACTATAGTGGTTCTCAGTAAAGGATGATTTTTTCTTGTGTATTTTCTTGTTTGTTTTTTTTTTTTGAATTGTCTTTTTTCCTTTGCAAATATCAGACTTAACCTCATCTAGATGCACACATCGCGATAGGGAGCCATTAGAGTCCTTATGATAAAAAGTTGCTGTCAACACATGATTAATGCGAGAGTTGAATATCATGGATGCCAAAGTTGATGGTGGTGTACGTTGAGAGATATGAGATGTAGATTGATTGGTTGACAGTTTGGATCTTTTTTTTCCAAACTTGGGAGGATGAGCAATGGTAGGTGGATATGGAGATTTGGTTGGGACAAACTTTTTCATATATCTTATAGGTCACTCTTAAAGCTTTCTTGTGCACTGTTGGACTTTTTTGATGGATGAACTTCCCTTCTTGATTTTTCCCCCATAGTTTCTTTGACTAATGGAGGTTGATAGGGATGATTTTATTTTGTATTTTTTGGTATCCATTTGAATTTTATTTGTCCATTTTTCTTCAATGATTATTTTACCTCAATCATTTGTTCCTTTCTTTGATATACCTTGTTCTCATGTGGTTGGGCACAATTTGTGGATGAGATGATGCATGGATGATGATTGAAGTTATGAATAGTTGTAGCATTGATAGCGGTTTTATCATAAGGACTCTACATTCTCCCTATGTTGGTGTTTGCACTAGACAAAGTTCCCTCTAGTGTTTTAGAGTTAACACTATTCCTTAATTGCTATAAAACCAAGACCTTGCACAAGATTGTTGATTGTTCTTGATGACTTCAAGATATTACATTTCTGTAAGGATCTTCTCCATGGTTACTATGAAATACCATCAATTCTTCTTTGCTTTGATCTATCACTAGGAATTTAAGAGTAGAAAACTCTTGCTCATTGATAATGATGTTTAGAGTAGGAGACTCTTGTTTTTGAAGATCATCTACGTGTACATTAGGAGTAAGCATATCATGGGTAGATGGGGGAGAAAGTGATATATAGATATAATCATCATTTGCACCATCTTGTATGGATTGGAGAATTCCCATTAGATCATGGTAGTATATTGGAGATACAGATTCTTGATCTTGATTTTACGTGGTGTTGTCTTCAATATGCTTTGGTTCATGTTCTTGACATGGATCAATTTGAAAGGATGGATTGTTTGCAAAGGGTTGTTTGATTTCTTCATTAGGCATGGGAATTGGCTCAATATTCTATTGATTTTGAAGTGGATTTGAACCAAGTGTTGAGTTGTGGAATCATTCAATATCTGCAACCATGAGTTGGTAGGATGTCTATATGTTTTGGAAATGACCATTGCTAGACTTTGGTGAAAGGTGTTCATCATACTAAATGGAATAAATTCCTTAGATTTTTCCTTCAACTTTTGATTGAGAAGTGACTCTTGATGGCATGTTTATTTGTTGATCCTTTGATTGAGATAAAAACATATTCATTATGATCATTGGTAAATGGATCTTCATCATTGGTAGTTGTTTTAGAAGTATATGAATTTTGAGCATCCACCTGCATGTGATAAATTTTATGTGTAAATATACAAATACTAATTTGTATTATGTAAAGATTGAAAGAAAAATAAAA
>VDFB02281492.1:57126715-57177546 GCA_007258455.2 Sequoia sempervirens
AGAGAGTGGGAGAGAGACCTAAGAGAGGGAGAGAGTCTAGGTAGGAGAGACTTGAGAGAGATAGAGGAAGTGAGAGAGAGAGGGAGTGGGAGAGAGAGAGAGAGGGGAGGTGGGAGGGAGAGACTTGAGAGGGAGGGAGAGGGAGAGAGATTAGGTTTTAGGGTTTACGGGTAGATATATCAAGGGTTTTTGTAGTATAGGGTTGAGGGATTAGGGTTTAAGGCATAGTGCCTAGGGTTGAGGGTTTGGGGATAAGTGAGAGACCTAGATGTCTAAGGGGGGATGTATGGCTAAGGATAGAGAGAGAAAGAAAAGAAACCTATAGAAAATCAATATTTTCATAATGCGAGTGCATTTTGAAGAAGTTGAGATGTCATTTGTATAGCAAGACAAAGTGTGCTCACATTATAACGTGAGCGTGTTATAACATGAGCATGTTTTTTCTTGCTCTAAAAATCGAAAAAAAGTCAATATACCCGTGATCTATGCCCACATTCTATTTATTCTCTTGGTTATGCACGTGTTCCGACAAAAATAAGCTTTTTGATGCTTTTGTGAAGTGTGCATGCAAATTTTTCACATTCTACCACCTTTTTATAAACTTTCCACCACCTTTGCATGGAATAATAGAGTTTTCACGTCAAATTTGATATATATCAATTCAAGTCTCAATTCCATTCAAGAGCGATATACAATTGAACATTGAAAAGGAAACAAGCTTTTGAAAAACTCAAAATTTTGAGGAGTTTGATGCAAGACGAAGCAGAGGCTACATAATTGGGTAGAACTTCTCCATTTGAATCTCTATTTTGTAGGTATGTGAAGTCTTTACACATTTTATTTATATTTTCCTTAATTCTATTTTGGCTTGCTTTGATTTTGTTATTTTTTATATTCCATGTTCATCATTTTTTGTTTGTCATTATAACCTTAGCCCCTCTTGGCACATTTTAAACTACAAAATTCTTTACACTTGCCAATTACATTTTTAAACCACATCTCTTTGAGGAATTTTGTTAAACAATTGACCTACCTTGTGTATTCTTCCACATGTTTTATACACGTATATATGAGAGTAGTTATAAGTATGTAATATAATACATCATTTCTCAATCCTTTTTTATGAATGTGCATATAACCCTTTCCAAAGCTTTCATTTTGGTATAGGCATAGGGGATGTTGGAAAATGTAGTGGAATTTGGTTTTACACCTATAAATTTCATATGCTTGAAATTTTCTAAATCCTTTTCAACAAATCCATTTTTTGCATATCCTGCAATCATTCTAGTCCACGAGGACATATCTCATTAAGGAATTTTGTCAAACAGTTCTACCAAGCAACTAATTTCCTTGTATATGCTAACAAATTTTCCATACATGTTTGTAGAGTCTAAGCTAATGTATTGTAAACTTGGTAGAATCTACTCAATTTAGAGGTTGAACTAGTATAACAATCCACTCTACTTCTCTTGAGAATACATTAAATTGTCAACCCAAGGCTTGTAAGCTTGTAATGATGCAACATTATATATGCCTTCATGGACTTAAAACTACCTAAACTATCCTACTTAAGTTATTCTAATTGATGGAAATTCACAGAACTGTAAAATAGTAAGAACATAAACCAGAACTAGTTGCTATGGGTTCCTACAATAAAGACTCTAACTGAACTGCTACAATTAAATTAATACTATATTAACTAAAGGCTTTATAAAAACTAATGACTCGGCTAAACTATCCTCCAGAGTGTTACTAATAACCATTACATGCATATTCACAAACATTCATTCATAATAAGAAAGAAATGAAATTTCAATTAACTTGCATATAATTCATGAATAATGTAAACTAATAACAACTATTAACATAAACAAATAACTAAAAGGTGAAGTGAAGAACAATACCTTGAGTTGCTTGCTCAAGTAAATGTTCCCAATTTAACTGAATTCACCCTAACTAATAGATTATATGCATCCCATAAGATCAACTCCATTAATTACATATTGTAAAAGATTACATAAAATATTTCCATAGATTGGACTCAATCATTTGGAATATTTTTCATGTCTTGAAACAAAAAGTAACTGGTAACATAAAACTGATAAAATCAACTAACTACATCACAAATTCAACAACTAGTTATATACAAACTAAGGGAATCTTTATTGAAATCAACAACTAATTGAAACCATTAACTCCACTCTCAGATAGTAGACCATGGAATCAAGATTTGAATTATTCAACCTATAACTAAAAAGGGAAGATAAATCCTATCAAAACTAGAACTTTGTGAAAATAGAATTGTATGTAAACACACAATCCACTTGTCGAAATCCCATAGATAAAGGAGACCTCTTCTTTAGCATTTTATTAAACTAGTCATAATACCGCATGTCCAATCTTCATTAAGTGCCTCTAATCAACGATCACCATGTTTAGCTTAACCCAAGTTTCCCTGCTTCGATGTCCAGTCATCCCTTCTACTATAGGTTCACTCTGCAATTGCTGCGCTATGGTTTCTTTTTACTTGCAAATGAGTTAATTCCAAAAAACATGTACACGAAGATAACTATAACAATTAACTCAACATTCTATCAACATTTCACAGATTCATTCATATAAATCATATAATACTATTATAATATAATCATAATTAGGGTTTAAGTCTGCATAATGGATGTAAAAGGATAGCATAATGTAGAAACATTGTCTGGAGAACATGTTTAAAAGTATCTTAAAACAGGTATAATAATAACAGAAACTAAGCCATTTTCTAGACCTATCACTCCCCCCAACTAGCTTTTTGCTTGTCATCAAGCAAAAGACTAGGGGTTCTGATTATATTGTTGTGCAATTTGTCTTAGGTCCATAATTGTGTTGACACCCTGACTCTGCCTTAGATAAAAACCTTGATGTTCTAAAAGATGCCTCATTCAAATTGTTCCTACCCTCTCACATTCATCACTTTTATCCCCTATCCAATGTGGGATCAGATAAAGGAGAATAGGGGGATGAAAAGTGAGTGGCATCCAATGAACTCCCCGATTGATACCAACTGTCATGTAATGAGCATTGCAATGAAATTATTCATGGAATGCGACTCTTTCTTTTGTAGTTTTGGTGTCAAATTGTTCCATCTATTATGCACATACTTAAAACATTGTTGTCTTACTCCCACATCTAACATTTTCATTCTATCATAGTCTGACTCCTTGAGCTTCATGATTTTCTTTCCTACTCCCTTGTGTGTAATGAGTCTCATCCATTCATCAATTATTGTATCTGGATCCTTAGCCTCTCTTCTGATTGGGAGTGCAATAGATTTTTCTTTTTCTTCATATTCTTCTATAATCTCTCCCCTAATTTGTTCATCCTACAACAAGAGGCAAGTGCCATGATCTGAAGATCCCCCACAAAGAGTAAAGGGTTCCATTTAGTTTCATCAGGTATCATATAGTTGGGAAAATAAAATTCACACATCTGATCTTGGTCTTCAGGTGTTGATGTAGCAAAAAATTCAAGAAACTTAGAGGTTTGACTCATGCCAATTGAATGCTTGCTAACTAATCTGTTGAATTGAAAAAATTAAAACCTTTCTTGTAAAAATAGTGCATAAGTTCTTGGTGGAGGCCTACACCTTACTATTTGTGTAGCCTTGTTTGATATCTAGTCCTCCAACTGAATTGTTGTTTTATTTAGTTCCATATCCTTCTTTTCCAATTCCTGTTCATATTTTTCCTCTTCCTTTCTCCATTTTTCATTCTCCTTTACAAACTTATTAGTTATTTTCCATAATTGATATCCAAGTGATCAAGTTGTATGATAATCGAGAGATTTAAGAGGAGGTCTCTCATTTGGTACTGCCAATTCTTTATCCCCTATTTTAGTAACAACCAACTGTGCCAACACATCTAATTTAGTGCCATGACCATATAGCTACAGTTTTTCCTCCATCTCCTTCATTTTTATCTCTCTTTCTTTCTCCTTTTGCTCATAATTTTGTACCAATTCCTCCAGGTGTTTAATTATATCTAGTGCTTCCTGGAGTTCCTTTCTCACATCCTTGTCTTCAATGTAAACTTCCTCTCCACTCTCAAACTGCTCATTAGTCTCTTCATAATCTCCAAGAGTGGGGAAGGTTTCTATCCAAAATTTCTTGGCATAAAACATGTCTTCTGATTTAAAATTAGAAGTGCTCTCTACATACCATCTCTTATTCACTAGTATATTCTTAGTATCAGGAACATTCCTCTCCAATTCAGAGTCAATTTCAACATGCATGACATTTCCTTGAGGTTGTTCCTCCTGATGTTGCTCTTCCTAAAGTTTTTCTTGTACATTTTCTTTTGCAACACTTTGTTTCCTGAGCCTACCAGAGTGTCTAGGTGTTAATATTCCTTCCTCAAATTTCCTCTTTTCCTTTTTAACAATCTTTTTCTTTTTAGGAATTTCCTCCTTTTCCTCCTTTTGGGTACGCCTCTATTTCTTTGAAATATCTTATTTTGGTTTCGAGGGTGTAGTGGAGGTAGATGCACTGCTTCTCTGGCCTTTATATTTTTGTAACTTAGAGGAAGAAGGTAATTACTCATTCATGGGAGACCTAGACTTTGGTTATATAGGTTCTTCATGCTCACTTTGGCTATAGGTAGGTGAGGCCACAAGCAAAACATTAGGGTTTTTCTCTTCAAGCTCATTTTGGGGCTCATTTTTATTTTCAGCATCCTCAAGTGCTACAGGTACTTCTAGCAACTTATTAATGTCTTTGCATTCTCTTTCCTTGAAATCCTCCCACCTCACTTGTGGGTATTGGATTCTTAGAATTATTTTTTATTAGTAAGGTAACTAAACAGTGATGATAGAGGGGAGTATCACTTTTCCTTTTTTGGTATTCCAAGGCCATTCGTTTCAACAAGTTGTAAAGATAATTTGGTACATTTACTACCCTATTGTTCCTGAGATGACTTAACAATTTGAAATGGGCCATATACAAAAGGTTTTTTCTACCATTACATGTAATATATATAATAATATAAGAGGCACATCTTTCCCACAACTAGTAGAGAGAAATCCTTTTCGTACCTTGTGATGAGGAATCCAATTCCTCTCCTCTTATGCAAAATTCTTCCTGAGCTATAACTACCTTAGACCAAGCTAAGAATTTTGTTCCTGACCTTGGTAGACCTATAACCTATTCAATGGAAATTTTAGAAGCATCTATAGAAAGTCCCTTTACCACTACATCTTTTTAAAGGGTTTTTGTGAATCTCCCTATTAAATCATCACTATATTTTGTTAACTTCATAAAGTAGTTGAGCCATCCAACCCTTGTGAACATAGGAAATACTACCACATCCTCCAAAATTTGTTGATGAGCCATTGACTCTCTTCTTATAACATCTCCTCTCATACTTTCTTTCTTCTCTACTCAATATACCAAATTCATCTCTAGAAATTTAATTCAATCTTCCCACCACCTTCAAACTGCTCTACCACTTCAAAACCTCTGCTTCCTCATATCATTACACTATACCATATTGCAATTGCAAATTTCCTTTCAAATTCAACTCTAGTCTAACTAAGCCGAAGTTCTTATAAGCTCTCAAGGTTTCAAGTTTTAGTAATTTTGAAAATGGCAGTGAAAATATCAGCAAAAATAAAACATTACTAAGGGTTTTTCATGTCATTGTATTCATTTAATTTGGTTGTGGGTGGAAAATTTGAAAGGATTGGCTAAAAGACCGAGAAAGGAATACCCTCCCCCCAACTTAATTGGTGAAGTGACCTCACTTCACGTTGATGATTTGGAGGTGGCATAAATTTATGATGGAAATTAAAGATATAATATTTCACATTCATGGAATTATATGAAAAATTGTATGAAAGTTTAAAGAAAACCAAGTTAATCATAACAACATACCTTAAGTACTGCCTTGTGAAAATAACCAATTTTCACACGTGAAAACTGAAGAAATATATTTGTTCATTTATTTGATGTGACACATATTAACTACAAGACAATGAAGAGTGTGTGGCAAGTGGATATGATGGGATGAAAAGGTAAAGTATGAGATGGAAATTTGATAGCTTAAGTAGTTGAAATGAAAGTGGATAATAAAAGTATTATGCTGCTTTATTTTACGTGAAATGATGGATATGATATGCGAATATAGTTAAAATGAATATTAATGAACTTACAGTAAATATGGCACCAAATGTGTTGAATATTTTTTCTGGCTACCGGGCGTTGCTATGGGCACTTGCAATGTTAGGTCCCATTTTGAATGTTGAAAATGTGAAGCTACAAGTCTCTTCAGCTGCAGGACACTTGTGAACATTGATAACAGGTCTCTCTAAAGATATTTTGAACATTATTATAGCATGTATTGTGTTATTGTGTGAAAAAAAAAATGAAAAGATAGTGCCAAGGAAGCTCAGGGACTGAGCTATGTAACTCAATCTCTGGGCCACCAGAAGTGCTAGGTATATCTCATATTATTGATGTAGGACTTTGTGAATCAAATTTTGTTTTAGGTACACTAAGAGTACCATATTACTGGATCAATGAAAAGATGAAGTCATCCATTTGTAATGATTTCTTGTATAACTTCAGTCTATGACCATTAACAAGAAGTGAAAATCGGACTGCATCAATGGTGTGTAATTGTATTGCCTCATTAGGGAAAACTTTTCTAATTTCATAGGGGCCCAACCATCTAGACTAGAATTTTCCCTTGAAATATTTATACCTTGAATCATATAATAGTGTCCAATCTCCCACAGTGAACTCTTTGGTTTTAATGTACTGATCATGCCATTTCATCCACTGTTGTTGTACTACCTCTATATGGTGTACTACTTCCATTCTTATCTCATCCAACCCATTTAAAGAATGAAGCCTTTCCTTTTGTGCTTCTGTTAAATCCATTCCCAACTCTACTATTGTCCTCAATGTTTTGTATTCAAATTCAATAGGAAGGATTGTTTTCTTTCCATAGACTAACTCATAGGGTGTAAATCTAGTGGTTGTTTTCCATGTAGCTCTATATTCCTAGATTGCTTAAGGTAATCTTGAAACTTAATCTTTCCTATGCAGCTATAATTTCTTGGTGAGAATAATTTCTATCTCCCTATTAGTGACTTCCAATTGACCATTAGCTTGTGGATGATAGGGTGTTGATTTCTTATGTCTTATTTGGTATTCATCAACCAACTTGGCAAGCAGGTCAAAAGTAAATTGGCGCCCTTGATCAGTGACTATTTCTCTAGGTACTCCATACCTAGTAAAAATATCTTCATATAAGAACTTAGCCACATTACCATCTTTGGAAAACTGTAGGGCCTTAACTTCTACCCATTTTTTCAAAAAACCCCCTACCTTTTCAATCCTATTGCATTGAAAAGATAGTGAGCTCACTAGCTTGTCTATGGTACCACATTTTTTTACATGTCTACCAAAAATTTTTTTTAAACAATTCACATGCCTTGTCAATGCTTCCATTTTGTGCCTATCTTACTATGCCATAGAAAATTGGACCCTTTGCTTGACATGATATTAAGTGGACTTAATGAAGCCCTAATCTATTTTTGTGAGGTATTTTATGCATCCACACTAGGTCTTGGACCCTTACAAATCAAATAACATGCTTTTAATGACATCTTGTAAAGTTGTTGTAAAGTCTTGTAATGGACTTTCATGCTTTTCTAGACTTAATTAATCTATTTATTCCTAATTAAACATTATAAAATGTGTTTAATAACATTATTACATCAATCTAGAAAGTTCTTAATGTAAACTTAATGATAAACTAGTGTTGTAGTGTGATTTACACATTCACATTGGTTTTTATGCCCTTCTAGGCTATGTGGACCTAATTTTAGTGTTGTAAGGTGTATTTAATCACACTTTCACATTGATTTATGTGTCCCAAGCCCTATTCAACATTTACATTATCATTAATAGTCCTCTATCAACCCATATTGTGCATCTCGAGGCTTTAATTGATCAAACACTCAACAAGATTGCAATTTAAACCTTATTTCCTGATTCCTTGGCTTCTTAGGTGTCAAAATGGCCCTTGTGGGACCCATTCACCATGCATGGTGAATCAATCCCATCCAGGTGGGACCCATTCACCATGTGTGGCTAATGAGTCCTATCTGGCCCCCATTTTGATCCTTCAGTGGGAAAAAGTGAAATTTAAAGTTTATTTTCACTCCATGTCGGCCTGTGATGAGGTATGAATGATTACTAAGGCACAATTGTCTATAAATAGGTGTTTTTATCCTCATTTTACACCAAAAAAAATCTAACAACTCATCCTTGCATCTCTCATATTGAATTCATCTTCTATTTTCTATCTCAAGTCAAGCAACTTAGGGTTTCTCCATTAGAAATCTTCAAGTTAGCATTCTAAAGCATTCGAGGGATGATTCTACATGCATTGTTGCAGACTTACAAGATCAATCATCATGGAAATGTAATCAATTCCATTGTTGCATGTTTCATTAATTTATTTCATCACTTTGGTTTAATTACCTAAACGGGGTTTGACCAAGGCAAACTCCCATGCCTTAACAATCAACAATTTCTCCTCTTGTGTTGTTTGTATGCTGATTTAGGATTATTAGAAGCTTAAGAATCATTGAAGATCAAGTTTCAAAGTCATTCAAGTCATCTCTTCATCATTCAAATCAAATCATCAACAAAAAGTCACTTTCAGACCTAAATTCGACAGTTTCAGAAGTGGAGATTTTTAGGAGATAAAAGTACAGATCTAACTCCATAGAATCTTCCTCTGATTTTCCAGATTTCTTTAGGTGGACTAATTCACCACCAATGGTGAATGAGTCCCACCTGTAGGCCTGAAAATTGATTTTCTAATATTTTAGCTCCTAGCAGTCAAAAACAGGTTTCTAGAAGTTTTCACCAGAACAGGGACTAATTCACCCTTGATGGTGAATGAGTCCTTCCAAGCTTGAGGAAAATCATCAATCAACATTCTAGACATTCCAAATTCATCACATTTTTCCCAGGTGTGCTTTGATTTCATCCATCTCTTTCTGTTCTGCATATTTCATCCATTTAGCAATACATAATGTGTTTTCAAACATAGTTGTAATTACACTTTTGCATTCACTTTTCAGTTATTCAAATTGGTCCATTGCATTTAGTTAAGCTCATTTACATCATATCATACAACAAACATCCTAATTTGAGTGTTACATAAGCATTTTTGGCCTATCTTTCTCCTTCTAGGTGAAAAGCCCTAGGAGAGCTAGAAAGAAAGTGGGTGCCAAAAATCTATGTCACACTTACAGTCATGGAATTCCACCAGACCACTTTTCTTTAAGTCATCCCATCCAAAAATTCATGTCAGCTTTGTTTATTCTAGAAATAATCTTCTACAAGATGATTGCAAGTATATTGTATGAAGGGTTGAATGACATATATTTCATTTATTTGTATGGATTCATTTTTTAGGAACTAATATTTATCTCTTTATCATGCTATAGATAAAATTATCCATCATGCCGAGGAAATGAACAAGGATTAAACCAACATAGGAAGAGTCCAAAACTAAGAAAGTAAAGAAAGAAACATGGATGAGGGAACATCATGAGAAGAATAAATTGGATACGATTGACGAAGACATGACAATTGAAGAGGAACCTCAACCATCAAAAAGAGAAAAGTCATCGGTGGCACAAAGGGAATGAATGTGAAATTATCATGCTAAGACAGATTTGAATACCATAGTTGGAGACACACCCTCTACCACAAGTGAATACAGAGGGACACCATCTATCACAAGTGAATATGGAGGGACACCACCTACTGCAAGTGAATATGGAGGGACACCATTTACCGCATCTCAAGTTGAGAGTACATCATCACTCACATTTGAGGAAGAAGGTACATCATCATTCCCATCTCAACCTCAAGGTATGTCATCTATTCCATCCTTGATCGTAGGTATGCGATCTAGCCCATCTCACTTAAATATTGATGAAATTCCTAATGTTGAGATGAATGTACCTATGAGAAAACCACCTATAATTTTGCATAGAAAGCCAAAGTTTTTTATTAATATTAATGAGAATATTTTGCAGCCAATGGAAGGTAAGATTCCACAATGCACTTGTAGAAGATGTGCTAATAATATTTCGAGATTATTCTTTGAAAAGTTAAATAAGACCACAAGATGTCAACTATTTATTGAAATGATGTGAGGTATAAAGTATAGTTCCATCTTGAAGATTCTTGGGTTGAGAACATCGAATGCTTCAAGTGAAAATACAATTGTGAAGAATTTAATGGATGCTTATGAGAGTGTGGGTAAGACCTCACACTCAAAAGATAGTAATGTCCTTGACGTGTCATTACATCGAATTTAGTAAGTTATCAAACAAGGAAATCTTGTTTCATTAGAAAGATGAGTCAAAAATTGAGAATTAATAGAAAAACTCTATCAAGAACCATTCAAAGGTGCCAAATAATTAAGGACACCAATTCCGCTAAATTATGGGCATTCTCAAGGAGACTCCCACAAAAAGATAAACTAGTTTTTGAAGCATTGAGATCACTAATTGAAGATGATTGGAAGAATAACACAAGGCCATCTTCAAATAAAAGGGATGTGGTAAGAAGGATAATCAGTAGTCAAAACCGTGAGCCACATTCAAGCATTTTTTGGATACAACTCAAACATAATTTTTTCATAAATTTCTAGAGGATTATCCTCAAATTTGAATTTGTGAAAGATATTTTAAAATTATTAAACCTTTTTATGTCAATATAAATCACATATGCACTACTTGTTATTGTAGATTACATATTAAATTTTCTAACCATTATGATGCTTATCATTCTATATGTTTAGATTTGCATACTAACAATGTTTTGCAGGATTGTAGCATACATGCCCTACCAACATCTTCAAGAGACTTCCTATTAGAAATTTTAAGTGAAAGAGAGGAAGGCCAAATATTCTATAGGAAACTATGCTTGGATGGCACATGTCAGCATTGCGGTGACTTGCAAAAAATTCCAATATGTGAACATATGGAAAGAACACATGCAGTTGGAAAGCAACTAGTAGAGTTTGGCAAGTATAAAATAGTGGCATACAATAAAAAATATGGTAATCAAACAAAAAGGTGTGATTTGGTTATTCAAAATATTCCAATGTATCAGTTTATGTCTACATTTCATGATAGTTTAGTGTATGAGTATGCAAGGCATACCCACAGAGCTCGATGGTTGGACTTGCAATTCAAGTTATGCAAGGAAACCTTTCTAGTTGAAAGCATAGTTTCAATGGTCAAATTTGTAGAGAACTGCACTCTACAACCACGTCGTGAGGTACAATCACAATATTACAACTCCACACAGGTTTCTATAATTATGCACATAGCATTCATTCATGCAGCTAATATTATAGAGGATAACAAGAAGGTATTGAGGGAGTACCACTTTTACATTAGTGATGATCACACACATTCTCCAAAGTTCATGCAAGGTTGCTTTCAGTTGTTCTACAATGATTTGGCTAGGAGGGCATAACATATAGTCAACATATAATATGGTCAGATAACTATGCAACACAGTTCAAAAACTTGTGGATGTTCTATTGGTTGAGCAGGATGCATGTTATTACAAGTGTTCAACATATGTGGAACTTTTGTGAGGCCAGACATGGAAAGGGGGAGCATGATGGTGCAAGAGCATGTGTCAAAAGAGCATTAGCATGAGAAGAGTTAAAGTATAAAGACAATGGAAAGTTGACATATGCAAAATCAATCATTGAATGGTGTAATGCTTCGATGGGTCTAGGTAATGAAGGAAAGTCTTCAGTTCATAGATTTTTTTGGTTGATAGATGATACTAACATTGCACCATATGAGGATTGTTATACATTGATAGGATCGAGTGAGCTACACTCTTTCCTTAGCTCAAATGCAAGCTCATGGAGTATCCATACATGGAATATGGCATGCTTTTGTTCTTCATGTACAATTCAAGTTTGGAATGAGTGTGAGTCAAAAGAGTGGGTTGACGAATGGTGGTTAAGTTATCTTAGCCCACTTTACATGTATTGACCTTTGACGGTATTGGAATTGAAACAAATGGAATCATCAACTGACTTTAACCACATATCAAATCTAGTTCAACCAGGTTAGATATCTACTTACATAGTTTTTGAAATTTCTATTGTTATCTTACTTTGTATTGTATTTGTAATGTTGACTAATTTCATCTAATTTGCTACACATATCAATGTAGGGCATGTTTATGTAGTTATTGTAGATGAAGACAAAAAAGAGGGAATGGATTATTACTTGTGTTGTTGTGTTAGGGCCAAAAAGAAATTGGAGGCCCTAGTTATAGATGGAGAAAACATCAAATACCCTATAGGCTCATTGGTTATTACTGAAACACGGCTTAGAAGGTACCCACATAAGAGTGTTAATGTTTGGTTGTTTCAGGACTTTGACACACATCAAAAGATTCTTCATTACTCGAACCTTGTCATGGCATCCAATATTCATTTGATCAAATATGGGGGTAGACCTTTGAACTAGACGTTGTGGAAGGTGCACGAGTCTGACCATGAGGCAATACTTGACACAATGAAGAGTGGAGTAGACCCAAATGGTTCGTTGGATTAATTTGTAATTATGCACATTGGTTCTTATTAATTTTTAATTATGCACATTAATCTATCTTAAAATTTAGAGTATGCACATCAAGATTAGTTGATAGTTAGACCTTTCATTTCTAGTAGGCCAACTACCTTGCCAATCTAGTGAAATTGGCAAGGTAGTGGGATGTTTGAAAAATTGGGTCCAAGAAATGGGGTCTCATGGTGATGTACATGAGACCCCATTTCTTGGACCTATTTTTTCAAACAACCTACTACCTTTCCAATTTCACCCAGTAGCTTGCCAATTTGGTGAAATTGGAAAGGTAGTGGGCTGTTTGAAGAAATGGGTCTAAGAAATGGGGTCTCATGGTACAACACCATAAGATCCCATTTCTTGGACCCATTTTTTCAAACAACCCACTACCTTTCCAATTTCATTGAATTGGAAAGCTAGTGGGCGGCCCACTAGCTTGCCAATCTAATGAAATTGGCAAGGTAGTGGGCTGTTTGAAAAAATGGGGTCTCATGTTGATGTACATCACCATGAGACCCCATTTTTTCAAACATCCCACTACCTTTCCAATTTCATGGTGATGTATCAAATTGCTTCTAGTGTTGACCAAGCTATGTGTCTTTCACATGTACATTTTACTTATGTCAATTCTCTACTTCTTATTTTCTTTAACTTGAAGTCTTTATTCTGATATTTACTTATTCTTCCATTCTATCATGTTGAAGAAGTGGAGAGTTGCAAACATTATAGATAGGAAATATTTTATGAATTTTTTTCATGCTTTGTTATCTTCAAAAATGTGATTTCTTATGTATTCATTCTTATTTGTTTGTGTCTAATCATATCATGATCTCGTTGGTGATTCATGCCTCATTTTGTGTGATTTCATGTTGCTATATCAAACAAAAGGTGCAATAGGTACATTAGATTATGTCAATTGAGGTGTAGGGGTTCATATTTCATACAATCATGATAGTTGAGGTCTAGTAAGTGTTTTTGAGTGTTTTCATTCATGGTACATTGGTAATAGTATTAGGTATGTCATTGTATTATGTCATGAGCTTATTAATGTTTCTTGTGGTCATATTGAACTTAGTTTCAAATCCTTTCAATCCTTGTTAATGAATTTTGTATGTGATTCTTGTTTGAAAACACCCAATATATAATTTGTGTATGCTTGAGCTTGTGATACAAGGTACCCACCCTTGGATTATATGCATAAGTACAAGTATGAAAGATTCCTACTTTTATGGCTGCTTGAGAGCCAACCTTGGGCTTAGTGACATATGGATATGTTGAGTTAAGTAGATCTGAGGAAAGCTTATGAAGTTATGGTGACATGTTCATTGACTAGGAGAAATCCTACTAACCATACATTTCTACATAAGATTACCTTTGACTTCTCCTTACTAAATGGACCCTTGAGTGATCCATAGAGCTAACCTATATTGTATTACTCATCCTCATAAGTATTATTAGTATCTTTGAATTTAATTCTTTTTATGAGTTATGCATTATCACAGTCATAAATGGGGCAGAAATCTCATGATAGACCATGTGATATTCACAGTCATAAAAGGTTAGCAATCTCATCACAATCATAAAAGGGGCAACAATCTCATGACTTCAAAAAAGATGTTGCTCTCTAATATTCAAGTTTAAAGGAACTTTTTCAAGGTTGATGTATGTTCACATGTGATATAAAGCATCCTTAGGCACCCTATAGGTTATGAGTTTTTAGCCCTTCACGCTGAATCACTTTGAACTACGTTCAACCGACTCAATCTCTTAAGAGTCCAAAGTGCAAAATGGCTGCAATATTTGATGGGCTATAAATCATAAACTGCAATGCTTACAAACTCTTTGTTTAAGGATACATGATATCATTGGGCCCCTCTACAATAACCTATCTCATTTTTTTCTATCTTGGAGGCATTTTCTTGCGGTGACAACTTTTTAGTTGAGGAAAGAGTTGTCAAATGCAAACAATGTAAAGTTGCAAAATGGTGCAAATTTCGTTCAACAACTTGTATGACCAAACAAACTATTCCAACACATCTGGATGGGTACATTTATGTTAGGCATGGTTCTCTTTTTCACCCAAACATGCCCAATCACTTCGAGCTATGTTCAACCGGCTTGATCTCTAGAGTCCAAAGTGCAAAATGGATGCAATCTTTGACAGGATATAACTCGAAAACCGTGATGCTTAAAAAATCTTCATATGAGGCTACGAGATTATGTTGGGCCCCTCTACAATAACCTCTCTCTATTTTTTCTATCTCAAAGGCATTTTCCCATGGTGATGACTTTTCAGATGAAGAAAAATTTGTCAAATGCAAGTAGTGTAAAGTTGAAAAGTGGTGCAACTTTCATTTTGTAACTCGTACGACTAAATAGACTGCTCCAACACATTAATATGGGTACATTTACATTAGGAATGGTCCTATTTTGCACCCAAACTTTCCCAATCACTCTGAGCTATGTTCAACCGGTTTGATCCCTTAAAATTCCAAAGTGCAAAATAGTTGTAATCATTGAAAAGCTATAACTCATAAATTTTGACACTTACAAACTCTCTGTTTAAGGCTATGGGTTCACATTGGGACCGTCTAAAATAACCTCTCTTAGTTTTTTCTATCTTGGAGGCAATTTTCCCGTAGTGGAAAATTTTTGTTTGAGAAAAAAGTTATCAAATGCAAGCAGTGTAAAGTTGCAAAGTGGTGCAACTTTTGTTCTGCAACTCATACAACCAAACAGATTATTCCAACACATCTAGATGAGTACGTTTACGCTAGAAATGGTCCTCTTTCACACCCAAAAATTCCCAATCACTCTAATCTATGTTCAACTGGTTTGATCTCTTAACAGTCCAAAGTGCAAAATGATTGCAATCTTTGATGGGCTATAACTCAGAAACCATGATGCTTACTGTTACCCAATTTTCTCCTATGGGCTCAATCAGGGGAAATTATATTTCAAATTCGCATGTGGATCAAATGTGGCTCCCATAAGGGTTGAGCCCAACATACAGTTGCTCAGATTTCATTGGGAGGGTCCTTATCTGGTGTTGCCTCATAGGGAGGTCTATTGGAAAGCCTCACCTCAGTCTGTTTTGGCATAAAACTCATCAGAGCAGAAAGTTGGCAAGACCCTCTTGTTGTCTTTCTAACTAGTAGTGCCCTCTATTTGTTCAAATGCACCAGTTGTCAGGACATTCAGGCCACCATGACTCTTTATGTATCTCTCTAATCAAATGAATGTCTCGCTGAAGTAAAGCGGCTGTCAGCGGGGAGAATGATTTGCATTCGCCATAATGTCTGGCTGACTAATGAAAGTCTTGCCAAAGGTTGTTCAGAAGGCTGCCATCGGGGAGAAGGTTTCACATTCGACATGATGTATCGGTGAACGGAGGAAGTCTCGTTGAGAGAGTTTACCTTCGGCCTAATGTCTCGCTAACACACGGGAGTCTCCCCGAAGTGCTCTCAGCTCGCCAAAAGTTTGTCATCTCGCTGAGAAGTCTTGCCGACCCGATAGGGTCTTGCCGAAGTAAAGTGAACTTGGGGAGAAAGAAGAAGCTCACCATGACATCTCCCCGACAATGAGATGAGTTCACCGAATGGAGGCATAATCACCATGATGTCCTACCGACAGAGGAAAGTCTCCCCGATAGTTGTTCACCAGGCCATCATCAGAGTCAAAATTTTACATTCTCCATGAGGTCTGGCCGAATGAGGAGGGTCCTGCCGACACAGGGGGTGCCTTTGGTATAATATTTTGAAGTTGGGGAGAAGTTTCCCTGACCCGATAGTCTCGCCAACCATTGTGAACAGGAAGTTAGGCTCCCGCTGAAACAAGATGACTTCGGCAAGAGGTCTTCCCGACTTTCCAATGTCTTGCCAAAGGAAAGATGCTTGAGCTCGGGGAAAGTGATTTGTGTTCGCTATGATGTTTTACCGAAAGAAATGGTCTCTGCGACATCTTGTGTAGCGGTATAACTCACGAAGATCAGTATGACCTCTTGTCGACTAAAGGAGCTCTTGTTGAATGTGGATGACTAGGCAATGAAATGACGATATTGATGACTTTTGAGCTCGCTATGAGCTCTTGTTGACTATCACATGTCCTGCCGATAGCTGCTACAAGAGCATAATCGCATCAGAGAGACACGGTAGGTGTCTCACCAACATGCGATTCTAGTGAGGCAACCTTTGACCGTCTGGAAATCTATGAGGCATCTATTCAACCAATCAGAGGGAGCCAAAGACAAACCATTGACAATTTGACTGTCGTGACTACTCCTGTGAAGAAGATTAGCGAAACATAAGCAACGTGGATTCGCTATGAGAATAAAGCGATGGATCAGTTCGATATTCAGGAGGTGTCGTTAGCAACAGAAGGGCGAAGACCATAGGGACAACTGGGATGTCAACTGGCGAGGGTCGATCAACATTTATGGTAACACTCAGAAGCATTCAAAGTAGCTCAGCTAGGAGATTTGAAGAGGGACACGAGGACCAGAAGTCAATGCTATAAAAGATCTTAAGGCTTCCCCTAAGGGCGATCTGTCACCAAGATGGACACGAGGATGCAATCAGATACATAATTAATTTCATTTAAAGATCTAAGGGAAGATATTTTTGAACACAGATATTTTTGTAAAGCCCTAAGGGGCCGACACTCTTTGTATATATGGCATTTTTTCCTTTTTTGTAGTTAGTTATTACTTGCATATTTTCTGCTTTGTGACTTCTGATAGTCCTTAGAGGAGAATACTGAGTTTTGTAACTCATTTACAGGCATTGTATGTACAGTTTTACCTTTGGAAATCAATAAAGAAAGCAACTTTTGCCTTCTCAATTATTTGTTTTCATTGAGTGTGTTGAATGATTGATAAATTTACATCCTTGTAAATTGCCTCATTAATAACACTTTTAAGTAGAGGAGATGTGTATATTGCAGGTTATAGGTTATGTTAGTGATGCAAACAATTTTAGTTGTGAGGAGAATTTATCATCCTTCTAGGACTGCATGTATCATAGCTTTCTTATAAAACATTTATGCAATATCATATGAGTATTGAGTTGTGCATATCAACTTTTACTAGTTGATTAAGAACTATGTGTTAATCAGCTGTTCATGATTGAACAAATTTGGTGTATCGCCATAGGAGTAATTTTCAATTTTTATATTCCTTCCCCCTTTTACCTCACAAAGATTAGTAATTAAGTGATATTACTAGTTAGGAGCTGGCCTCATCCGGAGGTTCATTTCAACTTTAGGTGACCCACAACCTTGAAATGATCCCATGTTTCTCTTAGAAAGCTCAGTTCTTGTAACTTTGCATAGGGTGCAATTTTTAGAGATAACAGTTTTGGCACGCTTGGTGGGACAGTGTTAGAAGTAAAATTCCTAGGCCTTGTTGTTTTAATGTGCTGAAAATGAGCTAATAGCCTTTTAGAGATTGTTTTTAAGCATATCTGGCGACTTTGTGTGGAGGAAAGGATCCATGTGTTTATTTATATGAGAAAAATAGAAACTAGAAGTTCAAAAGCTGGAGAGTTTCTACATTTATCTCCTCCAAGAAGAAGAGGGAGAACTCTCATAAGGACTGTCCCTTCTCTTAGAGTTTAGTCAACACCACTTGGTGTTAGTGACAAGACACTATTTTCATATGAAAGGAGAAGAAGAAGAGACCCTCTAGCTAGGCGTTCAGCATCTCCTACTCTTAGAACAGAACCTTCTGTTTCCTCATTCGGGGTTTTCAATTGTGCAACAAATAGTATTTTTGTTACAACAAATACTTCTCATCCAATTTCAAGTTCTTCTTCAGCAAGCATACCAACGCATTTAAGCTCAATGGTAGCACCAAGGGCCTTTAATTTCGTACCATTCAATCAGGGTAGTCCCCTTAATCTAGTGCAACATGATGGTATTCCATTAGCAGCATTAAAAGGGTTACCAGAGTTTATTGGAGAAGGACAAGTGACACCTTTTGAGCATATAAGGGATATGGTAGCATTGTGCAATGTGCACCATGTGACACAAGAAAATGTAGCTATGAGATTGTTGGCTGCATCTTTCAAGCATAAGGCATTGGGATGGTTTAGAAGCTTGCCAGTGGGTTCTATAAGAACATGGGATGAGCTTGGTGATGAATTTACCAATTTTTTTGAGGAAAAATCTGATCACCTATCTTTGGTAGAGTAGCTAACAGCCATCAAAAGAGCCCCACAAGAACAAATGGCAGACTTCAATATCCAATTTCAAAAAACTTGGAACAAAATACCTGCTACGGTAAGGCCTTTTGCTGATTATGCATTCTTATATTATTTGAAAAGTTTAAATAGTGATATCTCAGTCATGATACAGTCCATGGGGGGTATTTCTTTACCTCAGGCTTATAGCATAGCTATTAAGACAGAAAATAACCTCATTCAGGCAGGCAAGTTAGCACCCAAGCCACCTATGCCCTATTTCCCTAAAATTCAAACAAATATGCCATTGCAGATGTCATCTTTAGCCCCTTTAGCCGCTTTTACAACATTACCCATTGTTGTGAGCTAGGGAGTGTCAACTGCAGGACCATCAAGTGAATTGCAAGAGATCAAGTCTAGTCAGCATAATATAGAAAGCATTTTACAAACTATGGGAAATGAGTTGATCAACATGAAGAAACAATATCAAGGGGCAAGGCCGAATTTCTAACAACAGAACCAATAGCAAGGTTAGAATGTAAATTAGTCTTATCAAAACTAAGGATATTAGTATCGGCAAAATAGGAAACCCTATCAAGGTGCTTATCAAAGGAAAAATGTGAATCAGAGACCCTTCCAATCTTATAACCCAGCTCCTCTTAACGTTGCAAATCCAGTGAAGGATATGGTTCCAGCCCAGAATAACTTTGTGATAGAAAATGAATGGTGTCATTCATGTAATCAAACACATAACCCAGCCTCATGCTCAAATGGGGTAGTTAATCAGACATTTATGGTTCAAAATGTTGTCAGTCCACAGCCAGATACACCTGCTAATATACCTGAACAACAACTGGATATACATTTTAATGAGACTACATTTTTAAATTGGAAAAGTGAAGAGTTTTCTGGTGTGAATGTTGATTCAGCAATTGCAGCCAATACATGAGCTAAGAAAAGAGCTCTAGAGGTGGAGCAATCAGTTGATAAAAAAAAGGGGCCTGCAACTATAGAAGCATCATCCACACCTATTCTAAATATACCAAAAGGGACTACTGTCTTACCAATCAATGAGCAACCTCACAAGAATAAAGAACTGATTGCTGCTAAAGTACACTCGAAGGTACCTTTTGGTATACCTACAACATTGTGGACAATATGAAGAAGATGAATGTGAATATGACCATGTAGGACTCCTTAAGCATTCTAGGATAGGCTGATCTACTTAAAAATACATTATTTGAAGATATAAATCCTGAACAAGTTGATGTTGATTCTCAAAGAGTCGTGATGGATAATGATGATAAAGAGAAAGTTGCTAATCCTAGTAGCAAAAGGGAATCTGCAATTCAAGGTAAGAACGTGAGACCTCCTCCGTTCTATGTTTCATTGATTATTGGAAAAAATTTAGTGCACAATTGTATGGTAGATAGTGGTGCTACCTGTTCTGTGATGCCCAAGCAAGTAGCTGATCAGTTAGGTTTAAAGTATGAACCTTTAGAAAAGGGAGTAGTCCAATTGGATGGCTCATTTGTTAATACAATGGGGCTCATCAAAGATGCTAGCTTAATTCTGCATGCTTGCCCTAATTTTTCAATTTTTCAAGACATTTATGTGGCAAATGTGCCTCCATATTATGGGTTATGTTTGTCAAGGGAGTTTACGGCTAAAATAGGGGGATACCTTTCGTCTGACTGGTCTCACATGTTATTCCGTACTAGATATGGAACTAGAGTAACCATTAAGTCTGAGCTACTTGCAAAGACAATATAGAACCTTATGTACCCAGTGCAATAAATGCCAATTGCATAATTTTTGATCAAGATGAGCATGTTGCTGTCTTTGATCCTCACATTGTTGTCGATGATATTCCTGATATACTTCTAGATGAGTGGGCAGTAGGCCAAACTTCTAGTGCTAAGAGTGATTTGGTGTCGAATGCTGGTATGGGTAACTACATGTTTCAAGAAGCTGATATAGTGATGCCTAACTTGGTTAAGAGGCCAATGAATGATTGTGATCAGCAAGATGAAGTTTGGGAAATGTATTTTGATGGCTTAAGGAGCAGTCATGGCACTAGTGGAGGTATATTATTGGTTTCCCCAGGAGCTGAAAGATATTATGCAGCCTTTAGGTTTGTGTTTTCATGCACTAATAACACAATAGAATATGAAGGTCTCATTCAAGGGTTGGAATGGGCAAGGAAACATGGAATTAAGTGTTTGAAGGTGCATGGAGATAGTGAATTGATAGTAAATCAGGTTAGAGGCCTAAATGCTGTTAAAAATGATGTTCTTAAATTGTATAAGCACAAGGTTTGGGACCTCAATGAGGATTTTCAAGCTTTCAATATCATTTCAATTCCAAGGAAACAAAATTAGCATGCTGACAGATTAGCAGCTGTGGGAGCCCAATTTGACATTCCAAACAGTGCAAGAAAGGAATGTAATCAACAACACATCAAGGTTATTATTAGGCCTTCAGTGCCTGACAACAATGTTAACTGGCAGGTCTTTGAGAGTGATGAGAAAATTCTGCAAATTTTGCTTGAAGAGGATGTGTTTGTAGCATCAAATCAGGATAAAATCAAACAACAGTATGGAGACCAGGTACTACAATTAAAGAACAATAAGTTTCCTAAGGGCTTGGTTACCTTAGAAAGTATTTTTAACTTTGATGATTAGGCTAAAAGTAACATAGCCAATTTACTGGTTCAACAAGATCATTATGAGGACTTAGAAATTGCACCCAAGAGAAGTCTCAAGATAGGGAAAATAAACACTGCTGTTGAAAAGCAGTCTTTTCTGCAATTATTCCAAGAATTCATTGACATATTCGCTTGGGAATATAGTGATTTGAAGGGATTTGATCCACATCTTGCACAACATACAATAGAATTGGAGACAACAGCCAAACCCATAAGGCAAAAATAGAGGCCAGTTAATCCCAAACTGGAGCCACTAAAGCAAAAAGAGGTCTTCAGACTTATAGAAAGTGGGACTATCTTTCCCATCAAGCATACTAGCTGGGTTGCAAATCTAGTACTTGTCAGGAAGAAAGATGAAGAGCTTAGATTATGTGTAGACTTCAGAGATTTGAACAAAGCTTCGTTGAAGGATAGGCACCCTCTTTCGTCTATGGAGCAAATTCTTCAATGTGTGTCAGGTTTTGAACACTTTTCTTTATTGGATGGATATTCTGGTTATAACCAGATTTTGGTAAGGGAAGAAGATCAATTTAAAACTACCTTCACCACAAAGTGGGGCACAATGACATATAGAAAAATTCCATTTGGCTTGTCTAACACTGGAGCAACCTTCCAAAAGGCTATGGACATGGCCTTCAGCAATTTAATATATAAGTTTGTCTTAGTATATCTTGATGACATCACTGTCTATTCCAAGAAGATAGCAGATCACATTGACCATTTGGGGCAGATTTTTGAACATTGTCGGGAGTTTGGTATATCATTGAACCCTAAGAAATGTATTTTCTCTGTTCATGAAGGAAAACTTCTTGGGTATGTAGTGTCTAGGGAAGGAATTACTATGGATCCTAAAAGAGTTGCAGCAATCCTAGAGCTTCCTTTACCTCCGCGTAAGAAAGGACTTCAAAGTTTCATTGGTCATATCAATTTTGTTAGGAGATTTCTCCCTGATATAGCAGCCTTGCTAAAACCCCTTACAACTATGTTAAAAAAGAATGCAGAGTTCGTTGGACCCGAGAAGCAAGGGACAGTTTTCAACTGATCAAAGAGGTGTTAGCTTCAGCCCCAACACTAATTAACCCAGATTTCAACAATGATTTTACCTTGTATGCTTTTGGTAGTTTTGACGTAATTTCTATAATCTTGGTATAGAAAAATGTAGAAGGGTTGGAGCAGCCCATTGCCTTTTTCAGCAAGGGTCTGGAAGACTATGAGCAGAAGTATACCTTTGTAGAAAAACATGTGCTGGTTGTTGTGAAAATTTTGAAGAAATTTAGACATCTATTGTCTCATAACAAAATTCATCTTCAAGTGGCACATTCCAGTGTGAAAGAATTTTTACTTAGCAAAGATCTAAATGAAAAATGGGTTGGATGGATCACAAGAGTTATGGAGTACGATGTGGATATTCAGGTCACCAAATTGGTGAGGGGAAAAGGTTTATGCCAGCAGCTGGCTTACAGAGACACTTCAACAGTAGAGAATGAACGAGACCCAGTTTTGGTCAATGTTGGGACAATAGATAATGAAGCTACCAGTTGGTTGCAGGAAATGTCATTTTTTTTAGAACCGGGGCATGTCCACCTAATCTGAACAGGGCAAAGAGGAGGTACTACTGACTTCAGTCTATTCCTTTCGTCTTGATTGATGATGTGTTGTATAGGAAAGATCACAGTGGAGTACTGCTCAGGTGTGTTGATAATGATCAAGTGGATCAGATATTACATGAGTTCCATGAAAAACCTTCTGGAGGTCACTATGCTGCAAGGACAATATCCTATAAGATTTTAAGAGCAGGCTATTATTGGCCTGACTTGTTCAAAGATGCGCATACATATGTCAGGAGATGTTCCAAATGTGCCTTGTTTTTAGGCAAAGAAAAGCTTGCTGCTTTGCCATTGCAACCAATTTAGATAGAGTAGCCATTTATGAAGTGGGGAATTGACTTCATAGGGGCAATTAACCCACCCTCAAGTGTAGGCCATCGATGGATTGTCATAGCAACGAATTACTTTACACGATGGACATAAGCTTTGCCTCTGAAGGAAGCTAATGAAACAGTAGTGTTGAATTTTTATGAAGACTTGGTTTGCAGATTTGGAGTCCTAGATTCTATAATTTATGACAATGCCATGACATTTTTTGGTTTGAAGGTTGCTGATTGGGCATTGAAGAATGGCATTTACTTGAACACAAGCTCCAACTATTATCCTTAGGGCAACAGACTTGCAGAGTCCACTAATAAAAATCTGATTAACATTATCAAAAGGACACTTCAAAGCAATCAGAAGGATTGGCATGCTAGGCTAAAGACTGCCCTATGCGTAGATAGAATTACCCCTAAAAAGGTGATTGGGAATTTTCCTTACATGTTGGTGTACGATAAAGAAGCAAAATTACCTGTCTCTACTGAGTTGCCCGTCTTGGACATTGCCAGTCAGCTGGTCCTGTTTGAACAGACTGACCCACTTGCCTTAAGATATACTCAGCTGATGGAGTTGGAAGAAGCTAGAAACAAGGCTATGAAGAACATGGAACGTCAACAAATCCTGACTAAGATAACATTTGATAAGAAAACTAGATCAAGAGATTTCATGGTGGGAGATCTTGTGCTGAAATGGGATGTTTTAAAAAGCAAGCCAGGCCATCACACCAAGTTTGAAAACATGTGGACAGGTCCATTCATTATCAAAGATTGCAAAGAACACAATGCTTACCAACTGGCCACAACTGAGGGTGAAGTGCTTCCTATCCTAGTGAATGGGATACACCTCAAGCCTTGTTTTGAGGTTTGATAAGTTTCTCCATTGTATATATTAGGTTAGGTTTTATGTTTTTAATAAGTGCTTCTGCACTTTAGTTTCATTTTCGTTTCATTCCCTAAGTGTTGTTCTAGCATAGTAAATAACTTCTTTTCAGTTTTTCCTGTTTTATCATTTTTCACAACCTATTGTGTTCTATGAGTTTCAAGCGAGTTGCAGCCATGTGTGAACTATTTTTGAATTTTTCTGAGTTTCCCTAACGACTCCATGCCCAATGGACAAGTTTTGGCTACTAGTTTCTATGTTTAGCAGGCAAACATCCAGCTAAGGTCGCCAGAAATGTTACCCAATTTTCTCCTATGGGCTCAATTAGAGGAAATTATATTTCAAATTCGCACGTGGATCAAATGTGGCTCCCATAAGGGTTGAGCCCAGCGTGCAGGTGCTCAGATTTCATTGGGAGGGTCCTTATCTGGTGCTTCCTCACAGGGAGGTCTATTGGAAAGCCTCGCCTCAGTCTATTTTGGCATAAAACTCATCAGAGCAGAAAGTCGGCAAGACCCTCTTGTTGTCTTGCCGACTAGTAGTGCCCTTTATTTGTTCAAATGCACTGGTTGTCAGGACATTCAGGCCGCCATGACTCTTTATGTATCTCTCTGATCAAATGAATGTCTCGCCGAAGTAAAGCAGCTATCAACGGGGAGAAAGATTTGCAATCGCCATAATGTCTGGTCGACTAATGAAAGTCTTGCCGAAGGTTGTTTAGAAGGCTGCCATTGGGGAGAAGGTTTCACATTCGACATGATGTCTCGGCAAATAGAGGAAGTCTCATCGAGAGAGTTTACCTTCGGCCTAATGTCTCACCGACACACGGGAGTCTCCTTGAAGTGGTCTCAGCTCGCCAAAAGTTTTTCATCTCACTGAGAAGTCTTGCTAACCTGATAGGGTCTTGCCGAAGTAAAGTGAACTCAGGGAGAAAGAAGGAGCTCACCGTGACATCTCCCCAACAACAAGATGAGTTCACCGAATGGAGGAATAATCGCCATGATGTCCTGCCGATAGAGGAAAGTCTCCCCGATAGTTATTCACCAGGCCGTCATCAGATTCAAAGTTTTACATTCGCCATGAGGTCTGGCCAAATGAGGAGGGTCCTGCCGACACAGGGGGTGCCTTTGGTATAATATTTTGAAGTTGGGGAGAAGTTTCCCTAACCCGATAGTATCGCTGACCATTGTGAACAGGAAGTTAGGCTCCCACAGAAACAAGATGACTTCAGCAAGAGGTCTTCCTGACTTGCCAGTGTCTTGCTGAAGGAAAGATGCTTGAGCTCGAGGAAAGTGATTTGTGTTCACTATGATGTTTTCTCGAAAGCGATGGTCTCGACGACATCTTGTGCAGCGGTATAACTCACGAAGATCGGTATGACCTCTTGTCGACTAAAGGAGCTCTTGCCGAATGCGGATGACTAGGTAATGAAATGGTGATATCGATATGACTTTTGAGGTCACTATGAGCTCTTGCTGACTGTCGCATGTCCTACCAATAACTGCTACAAGAGCATAATCGCATCGAGGAGACATGGTAGGTGTCTCACTGACATGCTATTCTGGTGAGGCAACCTTTGACCGTCTGGAAATCTACGGGGCATTTGTTCAACCAATCAGAGGGAGCCAAAGACGAACCATTGACAATTTGACTGTCGTGACTACTCCTGTGAAGAAGATCAGCAGAACATAAGCAACGTGGATTCGCTATGAGAATAAAGTGATGGATCAGTTCAATATTCAGGAGGTGTCGTCAGCAACAAAAGGGCGGAGACCGCAGGGACAGCTGGGATGTCAACTGGCTAGGGTCGATCGACATTTATGGTAACACTCAGAAGCATTCAAAGCAGCTCGGTAAGGAGATTTAAAGAGGGACACGAGGACCAGAAGTTAATGATGTAAAAGATATTAAGGCTTCCCCTAAGGGTGATCTGTCACCAAGATGGACACGAGGATGCAATCAGATGCATAATTAATTTTATTTAAAGATCTAAGGGTTGATCTTTTTGAATGCAGATATTTTTGTAAAGCCCTAAGGGGCCGACACTCTTTGTATATATGGCATTTTTTCTTTTTTTTTAGTTAGTTCTTACTTGCATATTTTCTGCTTTGTGACTTCTGATAGTCCTTAGAGGAGAATACTGAGTTTTGTAACTCATTTACAGGCATTGTATGTACAGTTTCACCTTTGGAAATCAATAAAGAAAGCAACTTTTTCCTTCTCAATTATCTATTTTCATTGAGTGTGTTGAATGATTGATAAATTTACATGTGAGTTTCTTTTATTCCTTGTAAGTTGCCTCATTAATAGCACTTTTAAGTAGAGGAGATGTGTATATTGCAGGTTATAGTTTATGGTAGTGATGCAAACAGTTTTAGTTGTGAGGAGAATTTATCATCCTTCTAGGATTGCATGTATCATAGCTTTCTTATAAAACATTTATGCAATATCATATGAGTATTGAGTTGTGCATATCAGCTTTTACTAGTTGATTGAGAACTATGTGTTAATCAGTTGTTCATGATTGAACAAATTTGGTGTATTGCCATAGGAGTAATTTTCAATTTTTATGTTCCTTCCCCCTTTTACCTCACAATGATTAGTAATTAAGTGATATTACCAATTAGGAGCCGGCCTCATCCGGAGGTTCATTTCAACTTTAGGTGACCCACAACCTTGAAATGATCCCATGTTTCTCTTAGAAAGCTTAGTTCTTGTAAATTTGCATAGGGTGCAATTTTTAGAGATAAAACTTACAAAATCTCTATTTGAGGCAACAGGATCATATTGGGCCCCTTTACAATAACCTCTCTCATTTTTTTCTATCTCAGAGGCATTTTCCCATGGTGATGACTTTTCAGTTGAGGAAAAAGTTATAAAATGCAAGCAATGTAAAGTTGCAAAGTGGTGCAACTTTCGTTCTGCAACTCATACAACCAAACAGACTATTCCAAAACATCTGAATGGGCACTTTTATGCTAGGCATGGTCCTCTTTCACACCCAAACATGCCCAATCACTTTGAGTTACATTCAACTGACTCGATCCCTTAAGAGTCCAAAGTGTTAAATGGATGCAATCTTTGACGGGCTATAACTCAGAAACTGTGATGCTTACAAAATATTCGTCTGAGGCTACAAGATCATGTTGGGACCCTCTACAATAACCTCTCTCATTTTTTCTATTTCAGAGGTTTTATCTCATGCTAACGAATTTTTAGTTGAGGAAAAAGTTGTCAAATGTAAGTAGTGTAAAGTTTAAAAGTGGTGCAAATTTCATTCTACAACTCGTACGACTAAATAGACCATTCCAAAAAATCTAGATGGGTGTTTTTATGCTATACATGATCCTCTTTTTCACACAAAAATTCCCAAACACTCTGAGCTATGTTCAATTGACTCGATCCCTTAAGAGTCCAAAGTGCAAAATGGTTGCAATCTTTGACGAGCTATGACTCAAAAACTGTGATGTTTACAAACTCTATGTTTGAGGCTACAAGATCATGTTGGGACCCTCTATAATAACCTCTCTTAATTTTTTCTATCTCGGAGCCATTTTCCCGTGGTGACGACGTTTTAGTTGATAAAAAAGTTGTCAAATGCAAGCAATGTAAAGTTGCAAAGTGGTGAAACTTTCATTCTACAACTTGTATGACCAAACAAATTGTTCCAAAATGTCTGGATGGGTATGTTTATGCTATGAATGGTCCTCTTTCACACCCAAACACACCCAATCACTTCAAGCTATGTTCAACTGGCTCAATCCCTTATGATTGCATGCAAAACAATGAAAAAGAGAAAAATTCACACTATAGTCGATAAGTCTAATTTTTCCACACCAAAAGCATATGATTACATGAAAGAGGTAAAACACCTAGGTGTCAAAATAGTTGAGGAAAGCCTAAACCTTTTCGTTCTCGAATGGGTTAGGATCCAATTACTACATGTGGATCTCATACTTACATTGAATTGATTATTATTAATATTCGTATTTAGGTAACTTTCTTATTCCTATTACAACTCTAATCGCAAATGAGAAGGCTACATGACTCTTAAAATCTTGTATGATCATCCTCAAGTCTAGCAATGGCAAGAAGTTGGACACATGATGGACAAAAAAAGTCACTTTTCCTTGGGTAATAAATGGGATGAAAGATATGAGAAGGATCATTTCAATCCTACCTCTTCACTCTAAAAAAGCCTCAAATCCAAGTAAGTGAAATAACAATAATATTATTTGGTGATGAAAAAGGTGTAAAAATCAAAACCTCCAAGTTTCTAAATCAAGTAGCTAATTACATAGGTAGATTTGTTGCTAGAACAATTCTTAACCTATGCATCTACTCAACCATACATTTCATTTAAAAGTATCCTGACCCCATTCCAATGAGTATTTTTAAAAAAATAAAAGAAACAATTAACTATAGTTTTATTGAAGAGGAATCTACCTAAAATTTCCTAGTGGAAAGAATGAGAGGTTCTATCTCCACAAAATTAACTATCAAATACATTGTAACTAGCCAAGAAATAATAAAATCACCCAAGAAAACTAAGGGGAAAACTAATGACTCCTTTGAATCTTAGTAGGTGGAATACCACAAGCGAAGGTGAGGACCTAGAATAGGAGAAGGAAAAAAAATTGTGAGAAGTGATGATCCACCTATGAAAATGGGATATGAAAAGTAGAAAATAGAATAGCAAAGCATACAAGAGCCATTAGAGGTTTGTATAGAGAAGGTACAATAGGTTACAATATAAATATCTATCTTCCATCTCCTCGTAGCTTTATCCCTTTTAAATTCTTCCTTGGATTCCATATTGAATTAACACATAAGTAAATGATAAATCATTGGTGAATCATTTTTGGAAATATTGAAGTTGTTTAGCATCAATCAATAAATATTCAAGACAAACCATTAAGGACAGCAATGAGCAATGCTAGGGCTAACCAATTAAAAAGTATACACGTGAATAAGTGAAACATACATGTGAATAAGTGAAGCACAAGTACTCAAATACACATAAGCCTTGAAGTATACACATGAATACATAGTATACATATTAATACAAAGTATATGCATGAATACAAGGTATACGCATGAAAACACATAAGTCACAAAGTATACATTGGAATACACGTAACTCATATCTATTAAACTATGGATTTATAATGTAAATATTGATGCCATCAATAAAAAAGATTTGTATTAATCAAATACCCATGTAGGAATACATCAATATATGTTGATATAAGTATAAAATATATACAAAATAGCCATATAGGCTTACAAGAATTCCATATAGGCATATAATGTCAAATATATGCAATACAAAATATGTCCAAAAATTCCATATAGGCATACAACAAAGGGCCCTAGAATCAAAAGTCACTGCCCTTCAGGTTCTCGAAATAAACTCTAGCCCTTTGCTTGTTAGTCAGATGGTGAAAGTATGTGACTTTTTTACTCTGAGTTCGAGGAGTGCTCCTGGTGCTCCTCCTAAGGTTTAGTTCCTGGTCAAGCCATATATGTTACAATAACAAGTAAAGACATTAATATATAGAAATTACATTATAAAAAAAAAATATTTAACAAAATAGTCACTTACTGCCACTATATGATCAATCTCCTCAAGGGAAATATTCGCATGCCCATGCTGTGGGGTGCTGAAGCCCTATAGAAACCATCCAAAGAGAAATTAAAATGTGAATCAATAATCATTTGATTTTTCACTAATTAACATCTATAACAACGAATGTAAATTGAAATTTAGAAATCTGCCTCATACCCTCGTGAGAGGCATCGAGGAGCCTATAGCAAAAGAAACACCAAGCTCCATTACCCTATGAACATATAGAGGTGTTTCCACCTATAGCATCTGAAAATAAAACAACAAATTATTCAATCACAAAAACTACAATAGTGATGCACATCATGGCTTATAATGTATGAGATAATGAACAAAATTTTGAGTACTTATTAAACTATATATTTCTTACTATCATGCTTACTATTTTCCCTATCCATAGCTTGTTTGAAAGCACTTGTTTTAGGATTTTATCCATAGCAGCAAGGCGGTGAACCGTTTGATAAAATGCTTTGGTAGACATGTACAAAACATGTGGTAGCATAAAGAAGGCAATGAACTGTTTGAAAAAATGCCTCAAAGAAATGTTGTCTCATGGCGATGGAATTCCATGACAAACAAATGTGTCATGAAATTCCATCACCATGAGATCACATTTCTTTGAGGCATTTTTTCAAATAGTTTGTTGCCTTCTCTATGGTATTATGTTGGGATGGGGTGGATGGTATAGTGTGGTCTTGGTTATGAGATGGAGGGTGATCATGACATGAAGAGGGAGGGGTGGGGATATGAACAAGTGGAATAAGAGGTGGAAGCCTCCATGGATTGGTAAATTGAGGATGAGGATGACCTTGAAAAGGATTTGGCGAGGAATTTTGGCTAAAGGCCTGGTTTCTATTCTTAAGGTGGTGAGTAGTTTGAAAAAATGCTTCAAAGAAATGTTGTCTCATGGTGATGGAATGGAATTCCATCACCATGAGACCACATTTCTTTGAGGAATTTTTTCAAACTACTCACTACCTTGTCTATGCTATTGCTTACTATTATGCTTTGATATATTTTTTCCAAGCATCCATAGTTTGTTGGAAAGCACCTGTTTTAGGCTTTTAGCCATAGCAGCAAGGAAGTGAACTATTTTCATTCTATCACCATGAGACCACATTTCTTCGAGAAATTTTTTCAATCTACTCACTACCTTTTCAATGCTATTGCTTACTATTATGCTTTGATAGATTTTTTCCAAGCATCCGTAGTTTGTTGGAAAGCACCTATTTTAGGATTTTAGCCATAGCAGCAAGGAAGTAAACTATTTGATAAAATGATTTGGTAGACATGTATGGAAAATGTGGTAGCATAGAAAAGGCAATAAGCTGTTTGAAAAAATGCTTCAAAGAAATTGGGTCTCATGGTGATGGACATCAACATGAGACCACATTTATATGAGGGATTTTTTCAAACAACTCATTGCCTTGTCTATGCTATTGCTTACTATTATTCTTTCATATATTTTTTCCAAGCATCCATAACATAAACAAGCCAGTGAACCATTTGAAAAAATGCCTCAACAAAAAGTGGTCTCATGGAATGCCATAACAAGCAAATGCAATTGGTAGTTGCTCCTAGTTATTACTTATGCTATGTGAAGTAATTGCATCACTACTTATGTTGACTTTCTAAAAAACTATATTGTAATTGAAATTTTTTCATCTATCAACATCTAGTTATTAGTTATGCAATGTGAAGTAACACTTTGAGTTTGAAAGATGTGCAATGCAATGTAATCAACATTATGAATATAAAATACACAAATCTATTAAGTACAATTCATTATTTAAACTCTTTATTCTATTACATGCGTGAAGGTTTGTACTCCACTGGCACTAGGAGGTGTTCCTGTGAGAACTCCAATATTAGCCTATTGAACATCCAAAATGAGATATTATAATACCATTCATATCAAAATTATATTCACATGTAATATTTATAATTGTTTACTAGTTACATACCTCAACGGTAGATGCAGTGGAGTAAAAAATAGGTGGAGGGCTTGTGTATCTAGTATCCACACTGTGACCATAAAATTTTATTACAATCATTAAACTAAATTAGTTAATCTTGCATTTCAAAAATGAAATTTATTAAATTCAATTCAATGAACATGCTAACATTTACCTGAGTATCGACGCTAAAAGCCTCATTTAAAATGCATTTTCCATCACAATTTCCACAATTGCAGATGTATCCTGCACACCAGCCTCTTGACTAACTGTGGGGTCATATGTACAAGCCAACCCACAAACTTGACATGAATGGGGTGGAATCCTACCCCTCAAACTCTCCCCTGGATGGTGTTGTACTTTAGGATTGGCACGCTGGATGATACTTTGGGTCAAAGAGCTAATAGACTACAAAGTGTCCACCTCAACACTTTCCTTCACAATAGAAGGGATAGCAATGTGCTTATGTGTCAGCCTAGCAAGTGCTCATCTCCCTTGCCACTAAGGATCATGACATGCACTTGGTCTATCCTATGCCGACCCTCCACCTCTCCCTTGAAATTCCCTCATATCAAAATAGTTGGGGATTTTGTTGAGGATGAAATCACGGTAGAGTTTCCTCAAGAAATATTGGGGACCTCATTATTGTTGCATGGTGGATGGTCAAAAACCATCCACCACCTATCCCAAAAATTATTCCTAATCCCTTGGTGGTGGCACAAATGGATAGGAAACATCTTTCTATTAAGGTCGAGTTTGATTTGTGTGTGGGTTAGTGAATAATGAGCACAAATCATATTTTGTAAGTTTTTCATCTTTTACTTCTTTATATGATAATTTATCTGCATAAAAATTCCTACACTCCTACCTCTTATCCGCCCAACCATTTAATTGTTTTCTAATTGTGTCTACATGTGTTAACATGGCTTGAAGTGAATTTTGAAGTGTGCTTCTTTCCAAGGTTGAACTTACAAGATCATTCAACCTCGTGATTAACCCTTCAATTTTCTTTTGTTGTTTTCTATTTGCCCCATTAAATTTTATTGAGTACCAAGAGGATGTTGAGGAATTATTGGGGGAGTTTGTTGTTGTAGTTGTTGAGGATTTTGTTCATGTGCTTGTTCATGAGAAGAAGGATTTTGAGGTTGATTATCATCTCCTACAAATTAAATAAATGAACATAAAAAACAACCTAAATTTACCTATTTAATAACAAATTCACAAAAACAAACAAACAATGAGCTTACTTATTTGACCTACTTGTCGACGTGGTAGCATCTCAACAATGAAATTGCAAAGATTCAATGAAGAAATTGTAAGTTTTTGATATTTCCAAAACACAAGCATGCAATATTAGGGTTTGCTTACCACAAGCAAGAAAACACACAATGAAAATGAAATGAAATGGTTTACTTTTTTATTTTAATTTTAATAAGCTATAATGTGCTCGCATTATAACGCGAGCACGTCATAGGCTCAATGTGACTGAGCCTTAGGCTCGGTCACACCAAGCCATAAAATGAGCGTGTTATAGGCTCAATGTGACCAAACCTAGGATCGGTCACACTAAACCATAACACAAGTGTGTTATAAGCTCAATGTGACCGAGCCTTAGGCTCGGTCACACCAAGCCATAATGTGAGCGTGTTATAGGCTCGGTCACACCAAGCCATAACATGAGCATGTTATAGGCTTGATGCAACCGAGCCTTAGGCTTGGTCACACCAAGCCATAATGCAAGCATGTTATAACGCACTTACATTATAATATGCTCGTGTTATAGCCTTTCAATTTTTTTAAAAAAATTGGCCACCTTTTGGCCCCCCAACTTTTTGCACCTGCCCACTAGATATAGATGGATAAATTATTTTAAGAAAAAATAGACCATCAAAGAGAGACTCAAGAATGTAATGATCAGATCCAAGAATATAATAAATTTATGACACTCGAATTCCATTCAATCTAATAGTATTCTAGTAGCAACTATGTGCCTATGAAATAACATGATGAAAATACTATCTCATGCCTTCAATTTATAGAGAAATGAGAAGAGGAATACCAAAAATGGTTTCCCAAAATAATATAACATCAAAACATGGTAAAATAAAAAATATATGCATACAAAATGAAGAGGATGTTTTTAGAATAGAAAAAGTTACTTCCAATGAGCCATGCATAGAAAAAATAACCTTTGTACTAGTAATAGATGACATATTTGATTTGTAACTCCTCCATAATGGATCATATTCCAAGATAGGGATCCAAATTCACCACCTAACTCATATAAGACCCACCAAAAACACACAAAATTCTTCACTACTTGATTTTCATGCCCAAATTGAGGAATTTTCCATAAATAGCATTGTAACCACCGTTGCCAACTCTACCTCCTTCCTAAATATCATTATAACTAATATTCCAAGTCAACATGGAGAATAATAATAAAATAATAATATCTCTCAACAACATGGGTGTACAAGTACCTATTCCAATATTGTTGGAGACACATAAAATAATAAAATTTAGATTACAATTACATATCACACAATCCTAACACTTTCCTAACACATACTCATTGATCTATCAATATTCATATATTCAAAAAAGATCATGCCATGTGCAACATCATGCCTAACCAATCTCACTATTCTCAAGTTTATCTCCTATTAGAATCCATGGTTGTGGTAGATTTCCGAAGTTATGGGTAGGTTGATTTATTAGGGTAAGTGCACCTCGCGCTCTGCAATTCATCCATTTTTTGCATTTATCTTGCAATTCTTCACGAGGATTTGAAGGATTTGAGCTTTGCAAGTCTTGCTCGCTAGATCTCATCCATTTTTTGCACTTAGCTTGCAATTCTTCACAAGGATGCCTCCAACACGTCAAAGAGGTTGAAGATTGCAAAGAGGTATGCATTTTTATTGTTTTTATTTCAAATTTGATTTAGAATGTAGATTGAAATAGGTTTTTATAATAAGACTTTGTTCTAATTCTCAGGGAATGATTCTCCACCTCTAAACATTGAGAATTCACAATCACCCCCTCACGAAGAGCCTCCTATACAAGAACAACCTGAAACCCCTCCATCAATTCATAGGCATCCTCAAGGAACACAAGAAAATATCCTAAATAAAATTTGAAAAAAATAAAAGAGACATTGAATAATTAATTGGAAGATCAACCAAGCATGCCGAAACCCACCCTTATAGAAGAGGGATTGCCAAATCATTGAAGTCAGTTGTATCTCATGTAGGAGAAATGAGCAAGAAAATAAATTTTTGATCAAATAAGAGGCATTAGATGAGACAATTTTATGCTAGTGGTTTGTCATATACAGATGTGAAAAAACAAAAAATTAGCAAAGCAGACTTCTGTGCCCTATTTACAAACTTGAGAACCAACACACCTTTGTCTCATGCATGCAGGAGGTCCCCCATTCATTGGTGCCACCATGAATTAATTAAAAATAAATTTTGGGAGCGGTGGTGGATGGTATTTTACCAACCTACATGCAATAACCATGAAGTACCACAATACTTTTTGAGGAAACTCTATTGTGATTTTGTCCTCAATAAGATCTGCCAAATGGGTAGAGGTGGGGGCTCTACACATGATAGACCTGTTGCACAATGTAATCCACAATTGGCACCAAGACCCTTGGAAAAACCCATGGTGGAGCATGTCACCGTTCCTTCCATTGTTAAGGAAAGTGTAGAGGTGGAAACGCTGGAGTCTATTAGTTTGCTCACCCAGACCATTGTATAGTGTGCAAGGCCTCTAGTAGAGCCTAATGTGGAGGAGACATGTAGGATTTGAGCTCCACCCCACCATTGTGGTGCTTGCAATGTTGTTTGCACGTACGATTATCAGAGTGCTTGGGATGTAGCTACATAGCCTACATCAACTGCATATGTGATGGCTATGATAGATTAATTGTTGAATAACACATACGACATTGATACTTAGGTAAAATTGAACAAGTTCATTTAATTTTTTTTATTAAATTATATTTTGAAATTTAAGATAACTAAATTTGTAGAATTTTGATATGATGAAATTTCAGGGTCAGAGTGTTCATGAGATGTGGTCCATTCCTACAAACCCTTTTGTGTTCTTGATGTTGAGTCCATAGGTATGCAACTAATATTAAAGATATTATTATTTCATTTGAACAGTTGAATGTTATATTGGAATGTTTGTCTCATAACATGCTTCGGATGTCAAACAATTTCTTGGTGGACCTTTGACCTCCACACCTCACATTTCATTTTCTCAAACAACTTACACTTAGGTAGCCTTTATTCATTAATGGTGTTATAAAACAATGTTAGCTAGTTTTCATAATTTTGTGTATACAAATATGAAAAATTGATAAGAAACACAAACATTGCATGTGTATTCTTTGATCGTGTCACATTATCTTCTCCTAATTCACTTTTTGTTCCTTTATTCCTTCTTAATCCCATCCCATTAACATTTAATAGTTCACCCTATTTTCCATGATCCCCTCCTAGCCCATCCCACTAATATCTTCTAGTCCATCCTATGTGTCATTATTCCCTTCTACTCCCATGTTATTGTACCCGTTATTATTTCACCCTAGATGTTCCATGATCCCCTATGTTCCACCCTATGTTCCTTTATCCATTCTATGTTATACCATATTTACCCATGTTTTATTCTAGATAACTCTTCTCTATTATTACTACACATAGGTCAAGTTCACACTTCATGTACTATAGTTAAACCCTAGACACCTCCTAATTCACCCTATGTTGCATTATTCCCTACTAATCACATCCCATTAACCTCTAATTGTCCACCCTATATTTTGCTATCCTATCCTAGCCCATCGCATCAATCTATACTAGTCCATCCTATGTTCCATGAACCCCTTCTATTCCCATCCCATTACCCTCTCTTATTTCACCTTATGTTCCATTATCCCCTCTTGGTATTTTCCCACTATCTTTCCCTAATTCACCCTATGTTCCTTTATTCCCTCCTAATCCCATCCCATTAACCTCTATTAATTCACACTATATTTTGTTATGTAATCCTAGCCCATTCCATTAATCTATTCTAGTCCATCCCTTGTTCCATTATTGCATTCAACTCCCATCCCATTGTACCCTCTATTATTTCACCATATGTTCCATTATCCCCTATTGGTCTTGTCTCTTTATCCCTTCTATGCTATAGCACCTTCATCCAAACTTTATCCTATACACCGTTAGAAGAAATCTTTCCTTCCACTCATTATTGACCAAAGTTGTTTTCTCCACTACTACTGCACACCTCAACAACCAACTTCATGTGCTATAGTAAAACTCTAGACACATCCTAATTCATCGTATGTTCCATTATCCATTTGAAAGCTGCTAGTAACATAGTAATCCTCACTTCATTCATGTGAACTTCATTGTGGCATTATCACTATGTTGACATAATGCCCTCATTAACATTAGTTCATCAACATATGCAATACAATTCTCAATAAAAACTAAACTTTAGCATTTTCAAGAGTTTGGACTATCCCAGTGGACTTAGTACTTTCACCATTTTGTGATCTATAAGCAATATATTGTAGTCTCAACTGAGGCCAACCATTTACTCTTTCATTTATGACAGTTATAAAGGGACTACTTGAACTTCTTTATATTACTGTTAGATATGTTATTTCATTTGTAGTTGTTGACATCAAACAACATTGGTGATGTTGGTGGCACAATTAACCATGGAGTTGCTACAACAATAGACAGTTTTGATCCATTGAGAGAGGTATGCAACAGATTAGTCGATTTGACATTATATTTTCTCTTTTATGGTCTATTATAGAAAATTTTCACGATACTTTTATGTAGTTTAATTTATATCTTTATGGTTGCTATAGGTGGGTGTCACTCCAGATTGTGGATGTGGTAATGTTGTAAATGTGCATGATGACTATTTGTATGCGGTAAGTAACTATATTTTATTATATGTCATTCCATAATTCAATTTCTATGTATTAACATCTATACTTTTTATTGTATTAGGTGCAGCTCCAAAGGAGTCTCGAGAGGAGGTCTAGTAAGCATGTTCAAAAGACAAGAGAACCAACAAGCACTCCATCCAACTGAATTTCGAAGGAAGCATGAGATCTTTTTCCTTCCCCTAGAGGGAAATGACTATGTAGTTGGGTCGTTTGTTGTATGCCTATGTGGCATTTTGGAACATATTTTTTGTACTATCGATATATACGTGACATTTTATGTCCATATGGCTCTTTTGTACTAAGCCTGTATGGATTTTTTGGATATATTGTATATAATTTTATCAATATATATCATTGTATAGCCTTATGACTTTTTGATTAAAGAAAATCTTATTTTGCTACTTCCATTCTTGAATGATGTTATCATGCGTATTGTGTAAATCGTATGCTTGAATATTGTAGGAATGGATTTTGTTTAAATCTAATGCTTAATTAATTACTGTTGATTGCTCAATAAGCCCCATCTAATGTGTATTGTGTAAATGAGCTCTATTCCTAGTGGTTTGTATCCTTTGTGATGGTGTAATTAAATGTTTTGTACCTTGTCATAGGTCATAATTACACCTTAGTTAAGTTTACTTAGGGACCACATAGGAGGTTGTTGGAGAATTTTCACTTTTGGTGGACTTGACATGTCATTACCTCATCACTTCCACCTTTTGTGGACATATCATGTGATTATCTCTCCACCTTAAGTGGAGTGATAGCTCTTCATAGTTGTCTCATGTCATAAGATTACAACACTTGTCATAATCTTATGCCCTTCTATGTTCTCACCTTGGCTATATAACCAAGGGGTCTCTCTCATTGTAAACAATCATAATCATATCATACCAATGGCATTGAATACAGTCTATTCTTGTCATATTCTGTCTCTCTTTTTCTGTGCTTTCCATTTGGTCCATAGATCTTGGCAGCCATAGCCAATTCTAACACTTTGCAATGCTTCAATTACTTGTGACTCACTTATTCACATGTATGCTTCACTTATTCATGTGTATACTTCACGTATATTACGTGTATTCATGCATATGCTTCATGCTTCCAATGCATAGTAGCAAAAATATTTTGGGGAAAAAATCAGCAAATCAAAAGTATAAGAGTTTTTGAAAAAAATGGGAAAAAATCATATATTTAAAAAATGTAAAAAATTGTAGAACAAGAGATAAAAACTATTTTTTTTGAAATTGAAAGGTATTTCCATAGCATGGAGATATAGAGAGAAAATAAAATAAATATTTTAACTAATGAATTGTAAAAAATAGATTTTTGTAGTTTATATTCATATCATTGATTACATTGCACATCTTTCAAACTGAAAGCATTATTTCACATTGCATAACTAAAACTAGATGTTGATAGATGACAAAATTTCAATTACAATATAGTTTTTACAAAGTCAACCTAAGAAATTATTCAATTACTTCACATTGCATTATTAATAACGAGGAGCAGCTACCAAATACATTTTCTTATCGTGGCATTCTATGAGACTAAATTTCTTTGAGGTATTTTTTCAAATAGTTCACTCCCTTGTCTATGTTACCACAATTTTCATACATGTCTACCAAAGCATTTTTTCAAATAGCTCTCTGCCTTGTTGCTATGACTAAAAGCTTAAAACAAGTGCTTTTGAACAAGCTATGGATGCTTGGAAAAAATATATCAAAAGCATAATAGTAAGCAATAGCATAGACAAGGCAGTGAACTGTTTGAAAAAATGTATCAAATAAATGTGGTGATGGAATGCCATGGCAAGCCATAGACAAGACAATGAACTATTTGAAAATATTTCTCAAAGAAATTTGGTCTCATGGTGATGGAATGCCATCACAATCAAATTTATTTTGATTGTTGTGGAATTCAATCACCATGAAACCTCATTTTTTTGAGGCATTTTTTCAAAGAGTTCACTGCCTTTTCTATGCTACCACATTTTTCATACATGTCTATCAAAGCATTATATCAAACAGTTCATTGCCTTGCCGCTATGGCTAAAACCCTAAAATATGTGCTTTCGAACAAGCTATGGATGCTTGGAAAAAATCTAGCAAAGCATTATAGCAAGCAATAGCATAGACAAGGAAATGAACCACTTGAAAAAAATGCCTCAAAGAAATGTAGTCTCATGGTGATGGAATGCCATGACAAGAAAATTGCTATGGATTGTCATGGCATTCCATCACCATGAGACCACATTTCTTTGAGGCATTTTTTCAAACAATTCATTTCCTTGTCTATGCTACCACATTTTTCGTACATGTTTACCAAAGCATTTTATCAAATAGTTCACTACCTTGATACTATGGCTAAAAGCCGAAAACAAGTGCTTCCAAACAAGCTATGGATGCTTGGAAAAAATCTATCAAAGCATAATAATAAGCAATAGCATAGACAAGGCAGTGAACTGTTCAAAAAAATGCCTCAAAGAAATGTGGTCTCAATGTGCTTGTCATGGCATTCCATCACCATGAGACCACATTTCTTTGAGGCATTTTTTTCAAACACCACGCCTTGTCTATGCTACCACATTTTTCATACATGTCTACCAAAGCATTTTATCAATCAATTCATCGCCTTGCTACTATGGCTAAAAGTCTAAAACAGTGTGCTTTCAAACAAGCTATAGATGCTTGGAAAAAATCTATCAAAGCGTAATAGTAAGAAATAGCATAGACAAGGCAGTGAACTTTGAAAAAATGCCTCAAAGAAATGTGGTCTCATGGTGATGGAATGCCATGACAAGAAAATCCCCCTGGATTTGAGGCATTTTTTAAATAGTTTACTACCTTGTCTATGCTACCACATTTTTCATACATGTCTACCAAAGCATTTTATCAAATAGTTCACTACCTTGCTACTATGGCTAAGATCCTACAACAAGTCATTTCAGACAAGTGATGGATGCTTGGAAAAAATCTATCAAAGCATAATAGTAAGCATTAGCATAGACAAGGTAGTGAACTGGTTGAAAAAATGCCTCAAAGAAATGTAGTCTCATGGTGATGGAATGCCATGACAATCCATAGCAATTTTCTTGTCATGGCATTCCATCACACCATGAGACCACATTTCTTTGAGGCTTTTTTTAAAAAGTTCATTGCCTTATCTATGCTACCACATTTTTCATACATTTCTACCAAATCATTTTATCAAATAGTTCACTACCCTGCTACTATGGCTAAAGCCTAAAATAGGTGATTTCGAACAAGTTATGGATGCTTGGAAAAAATCCATCAAAGCATAATAGTAAGAAATAGCCTAGATAAGGCACTGAGCTGGTTGAAAAATTGTCTCAAAGAAATGTGGTCTCATGGTGATGGAATGCCATGACAATCCATAACAATTTGCTTTTCTTGGCATTCGTCATGCCATTCCATCACCATGAGACCACATTTATTTGAGACATTTTTTCAAATAGTTCATTGCCTTGTCTATGGTCTCATGGTTTTTCTTCATGCGACAATCAACATATGACATCAAACCATACGTCATGAATATTGAATAGCCAGATCCAATGTTTCACTAGTAGGTTGAGTTTTGCATCTTATCAAGGGTGCACTATTTAGTGACAACAATTGCAATTTGGAATCTTAAGGGATTCAACTAGTTGAATGTAGCTTAGAGTGATTCGACGTATTTTCATATGAAAAAGGACCATGCCTAGCGTAAACGTACCCACCTGGACAGGTTGGAACAGTTCGTTTGGTCACACAAGTTGTAGAACGAAAGTTGCACCAATTTGCAACTTTGCACTACTTACATTTGACAACTTTTTCCCTAAGCAAAAAGTCATCACCATGGGAAAACACCTCTGAGATAGTGAAAATTGAGAGAGGTTATTGTAGAGGGTCCCAACACGATCCCATAGCCTCAGACGATAATTTTCTAAGCATCACGATATTTGAGTAACAACATTCTAAAGATGGCAACCATTTTGCACTACAGACTCTTAAGGGATTCTATTGGTTGAATGTAGCTCAAAACGATTTGGAATTTTAGGGTGAAAAAGAAGACCATTCCTAGCATAAATGTACCTACCCGAATGCGTCAAAATAGTTTGTTTAGTCACACGAGTTGCAGAATGAAAGTTGCACCACTTTGTAACTTTCAAATCTACTTGCATTTGATAACTTTTTTCCAAGCAAAAATTTGCCACCACAGGAAAAGGCCTCTGAGATAGTGAAAACTAAGAGATTTTATTGTAGAGGGGCCCAACATGATCCCATGGGCTTAGATGAGAAGTTTCTAAGTGTCACGGTGTCTGAGTAATAACATGCTAAAGTTTGCAACCATTTTGCACTTTGGGCTTTTAAGGGATTTAGCCGGTTGAATGTAGCTCGAAGCGATTCAACATGTTTGGGTGCAAAAGAGGACCATGCCTAGTGTAAACATACCCATTCGGAGGCATTGGAATAGTCTATTTGGTCACAGATTTGTTGAACAAAAGTTGCACCACTTTGCAACTTTTAACTACTTGCATTTGACAACTTTTTCCCTAAGTGAAAATTTGCCACCATGGGAAAAGGCCTCAAAGATAGCAAAAACCAAAAGAGGTTATTGTAGAGGGGCCCAACGCAAACCCATAGGATTAGACGAGAAGTTTCTAAGCATCATGGTATACGAGTAACAATATGTTGAAGTTTGCAACCATTTTGCACTTTGGACTCTTAAGGGATTTTGTCGGTTGAATGTAGCTCAAAATGACTCTGCGTGTTTGGGTGAAAAAGAGGACCATTCCTAGTCTAAATGTACCCACATAGATGTATTGGAATATTTCTTTTGGTCACACGAGTTGCAAAACGAAAGTTGCACCACTTTGCAACTTTCAACTACTTGCATTTGACAACTTCTTCCCTAATCAAAAAATTTTCACCATAGGAAAAGGCCCCCGAGATAGTGAAAACCAAGAGAGAATATTGTAGAGGGGCCCAACATAATCCCATAGGCTTAGACGAGAAGTTTCAAAATGTCATGGTGTCCAAGTAACAACATGTTGAAGATTGGAACCATTTTGCACTTCAGACTCTTAAGGGATTCAGCCGATTGAACATAGCTTGGAGTGATTCGATGTGTTTGGGTGTGAAAGAGGACCATTCCTAGTGTAAATGTACCCACCCAAATGCGTTGAAACAATTTTTTTGGTCACACGAGTTGTAGAACGAAAGTTGCACCATTTTGCATCTTTCAACTACTTGCATTTGACAAATTTTTCCCCAAACAAAAAATTCACTACCACAGGAAAAAGGTCTCCAAGATAGCGAAAATCGAGAGAGGTTTTTATAGAGGGGCACAATGCAAACCCATAGGCTCAAACGAGAAGTTTCTTAGCATCATGGTGTTTGAGTAACAATGTGCTGAAGTTTACAACCATTTTGCACTTTGTACTCTTAAGGGATTCTACCAGTTGAATGTAGCTCGGAGCGATTCTGCGTGTTTGGGTAGAGGACCATGCCTAGCATAAAAGTACCCACTTGGATGCATCAAAATAGTTTGTTTGGTCACACGAGTTGGAGAACAAAAGTTGTACCACTTTGCAACTTTTAACTACTTGCATTTGACAACTTTTTCCCCAAGCAAAAATTCGCTACCCTGGGAAAAGGCCTTGGGGATAGAAAAAACTAAGAGAGGTTATTGTAGAGGGGCCCAACAGAATCCCATAGGCTCATATGAGAAGTATGTAAGTGTTATAGTGTCTGAGTAACAACATGCTGAAGTTTGCAACCATTTTGCACTTTGGACTCTTAAGGGATTCAATCGATTGAATGTAGCTAAGAGCAATTTGGCATGTTTGGGTGTGAAAGAGGACCATGCCTAGCATAAATGTACTCATTCATAGGTGTTGGAACAGTCTACTTGGTCACATGATTTGCAGAACAAAAGTTGCACCACTTTGCAACTTTCAACTACTTGCATTTGACAACTTTTTTCTCAAGCAAAAATTCACCACCACGGGAAAAAGGCTTTGAAATAGTGAAAACTGAGAGAGGTTATTGTAGAGGGGCCCAACCTGAACCCATAGAATTGGATGAGAAGTTTCTAAGTGTCATGGTGTCCAAATAATAACATGTTGAAGTTTGCATCTATTTTGCACTTTGGAATCTTAAGGGATTCTACCGGTTGAATGTAGCTTGGAGTGATTCAACGTGTTTGGGTGCAAAAGATGACCATTTCTATCATAAAAAATAATCATCTGGATGTGTTGGAATAGTTTTTTTGGTCACATGAGTTGTAGAACGAAAGTTGCACCACTTTGCAACTTTCAACTACTTGCATTTGACAACTTTTTCCCCAAGTGAAAATTCGCCACCACGGGAAAAGACATTTGAGATAGAAAAAACTAAGAGAGGTTATTGTAGAGCGGCCCAACACAATCCCATAGGCTTAGAAAATAATTTTCTAAGCATCACAATGTCTGAGTAACAACATGTTGAAGTTTGCAGTCATTTTGCACTTTGGACTCTTAAGGGATTCAACCGGTTGAATGTAGCTCGAAGTGATTCGGCGTGTTTGGGTGTGAAAGAGGACCATGTCTAGCTTAAATGTACCCATTCAGAGGTGTTGGAATAGTCTATTTGGTCACACGAGTTGTAGAACGAAATTTGCACCACTTTGCAACTTTACACTACTTGCATTTGATACTTTTTCCATCAAGTGAAAATTGGACATGATGAAAAAACAACTCTGAGATAACAAAAACTGAGAGACACTATTGTAGAGGGGCCCAATGCGATCTTGTAGGCTCAAGTAGAGAGTTTTTAAGCGTCACAGTTTCTGAGTAATAGCCCATCAAAGATTGTTGCCCTTTTGCACATTGGACCCTTAAGGGCTTGAGCCGGTTGAACATAGCTCAGAATGATTCAATTTATTTGGATGAGAAAGAGGACCATACCCATCTGGATCCATTGGAATAGTCTATTTGGTCACATGAGTTATAGAATGAAAGTTGCACCATTTTGCAACTTTACATTGCTTGCAATTGACACTTTTTCCATCAAGTCAAAATTGGACACCACGGAAAAATGACTCTGAGATAATAAAAATTGAGAGAGGTTATTTTAGAGGTGCCCTACATGATCTTGATGCCTCAGATGGAATTCTTGTAACTGAAACGATATCCAAGTAACATTCTATCAAAGATTGCTGCCCTTTTGCAATTTGGACTATTAAGGGATTATGTTGCATGAATTACAAATGTTTGAGGGCAATAATAAATTTTAAATTTTGAGTAAATCTCATTACAAGTGTTTATTTGAATAGACTGTATGCTATATTGATATTGATATATAATCATTAGGTTGATTAATTTTAATAGATGAAGTTTTTATAATAAGTTAGTTAATTGGTAAAGTTGATATTACATTCCCATCATTCTATTGGATGTCTTGTACATTACAAATATTATATTCCTTCTACCTACTCACTTATTTATATTCCTTCATATATTCCTTGTGTTCTATCTTAATTTGTTACATTATATGAATTACTCTATACAAATATTTTTCTAGGGGGATGAGTCCCTTATAAAATGTATCTCTTCCTAGGGATGACTTGTCGACCAGGAGCTTTGTGACCTATCTATGGTGGTTTACTATAGGTTTTTGTACTCTATCTTTGTACTCTACTCTTTTCCCCACCAACATCATCCCTCCTTTCAAAACTATGTCTTTTCCTGAAGATATATTTGTTATCTCAATCGACTAAAAGGATAGATTTATAGATTTATTTGAGATGGGAAAAGGTGTTATCCCACTAAAAAATTTCTTGTTGGAGTAGATGAAAGGTGGAGTGAAAGGCGGGAGAAGAATCCACTTGTACCAATGCTCACAAAGACCATAAGGACAAAGGTATTAGAAGGAGTATTTCCTTATTATGATGTTGGAGGGAATATAGGAGTTATGAGACAAATGTCTCATAGTGTCCTTTGACTATGATGACATGAAGAGACCAAGTTATAAAAATAGGAATGGTGGAGAAGAAATAGGGCATGTGTTAAGAGATAAATATTCAATTAAATATTAAAAGTATTTAATTATTGGTGCAACATGGTGAGGTGTCGTGAAGTATCATGTGAGGTGTAAGGTGACATGGAAGATGATGTGGATCAACATGGTACATGAGGCTTCAATTACAAGATGACTCATAAATAGACTCTTCCCTAGGGTTTCCAAATTTCCAAGAAGCCATGAATGATAAGGTGTAAACATGTAGGGAAATTTAATATAAACAAATAGATTTGATGTCTTCAACATGACAATGAACAACATTCATAAGGATGGAAATAAAACAATGTAGCTTTAAAGCCCATCTACTACACATGAAATATGAGGCATTAAAAACACCAACAGTACCATGACATAACTACAGTAGCACATCCTTTTGTTTTATTAGCAGATTCATCACCTCAATGATTAGGAAAACTTGGAATCAAACATTTTTCAAGGCTGCAAATCAATTCTAGGTTCACCAACCAGTAGAGTTGGTGCAGGGGCACCTAGGTTTTCATGCCCCAAGAGGGGTCAAAAAGTGATTTTTTTTTGTGCTTGATTCAATTTCATATAATAAGGTCTTATAAGACCATTTCATAGGTTTTTTGGGTCAATTTGAGTCATTAGGGGGTGAATTAGTATGTGGAAGTTGAAACATTTGAAGATGAAAGATTAGTTTGTAACCATTTTGGAATGGTTGGAAATTCCTTAAAATGCCTTGTATCATTGACCATAAGATTGGGTTGTTGAGATTTGAAGTTTTGAGCAATGAAAACCCCGTTTTCTATAATTTTTTGAATGTTCTTTGCTGCTACAAGGAATTGTATGGATTTCTAGTGCACTGTATGGTTTGAAATTTATTTGAAGCATGTAAAGGGCACTCTTAAATTCATTTTGGTTTTTGTGTTATCAATTTTTATGAAGTTTGTGAAAAGATATTAACATTTTAGTGAAATTGATCAGAAACCTTACCCAAGGTTCCTAGTGGATTTGTAAATTGCATTTCTTGCCATTCCCATGGTAGAAATTCCTAAAAAATGGTGGAATGGCTTATAATTGTATGTATTTTCATTCCTCAAAATTTCAAGTTCCAGGGTTTTGGTTGGCACGTGTTTTGGTGATGCCCTAGGTCTGATCTTTTCATGTTTTAGGCCTAGTTGCAAATGAGACAATCCATTTTTTACCCTATCATTTCAAAGTAACCCCGCCTATTTTGAGGATATGTTGAATAACATCCAAAAGGTATCACAAAAAGGTCTTACATTTTTAATAATAAGTCTACAATGAAAGTTATGACCAAAATACCCAAATTGTTGGCCCAATGTTTTAGGTTTTAAAAGCAAGTTGTCAAGATCGAACAAGAATGCCCATTTTCACCATTTGTATTGAAACCTTGGTTGTGTTGTGTTAACTTTTTTATGAGTGAGCCCCCCCTACTCTGCATCAAGATTCTTCAACAAAATTTTAACCCACCAACAATCTATCCTTGACAATGGTGCCAATTTTGTTGGTGCACAAACTCACTGCAATCCACTACTCTGAAACATTACATCAACCACCTAGGCCATGGGTGTCAAAAAGGAGGTTGCGAAGTAATTTGTCATCAAGTAATGAATGGATTAAGACCAAATAAATAAGAGTTGGTCTTATCTCCTACACTTTGAGCTCAACTAAACTTAGGAGGTGTATTCTAGAGGTATGTAAACTAGATGAACAACTAAAAATGATGTCTAGACCCAACTCACTCCCTTGACTCCAAATATTGTCACTAAATGAAGAGGAATTAGCCACAAAAGGACCTCTAATAGATTTGATTTTATCCTACTCTTACCCCACACCTGCAAATGATAACAACAATGTATCCCCCAACAAATGAATCCACTTAGCATTGTTGTCCCCAACCTAGGATTTATAGTGAGCTTGAAAAAACCCATAACTTTTGATGCATCTGGGAAAATATATGAAACTTAGTACTAATTTTCTGTAGGTCTATATGCATTCATTGACAATAGGAGGGTTGCTAAATCATCACTTTGTGTGAGTTGTTGGGGACAATTTCTTTCTTTTTGCAACTATATTACATGTAAAACCTAGTACTTTGAGGGATTTGTACAAAATTGCTTCATGTAAGCGTTGATCAATGTTAAGAAGGGTTTGAGGGGAGTATTTGGAGTGTGGACAAGTTTTTAGGAGCAAAGACTTATGTCAAACCTAGGGTATAATTCGTTGCCACCTTTGGAAACTAGATAATCTTGTGCTTATTGTTGTCAAAACCACATTGTGATTGTCAACCAAGCCATCAAGAACATGAATTCAAAGAAGGGTTTGTGATGCTATATCTTGGAATTATTCACTATTTCTTTAGCAATGAGGTAACTTAGAAAGACAAAAAGCATTTTCAATTGCACAAAATTTTCCCTTTTTTATTTCTTAGAAAGGTAAATGGTATGAATGAATGGAAACTTGCATTAAACCAACTATGTCTTGAGTCACTTGAATTTATCTAAGCACATGATGAAGGTGATTTTTTTATGGCACAAAAAAATTAATGAAAGCTTGCATTAACATTGATGAAATATCTTAGGTTTTCCAAATTAGTTGAAAATAATTTTTTTCCCACAACCATCACTAATAATGAATTTGAATCTATTATGTCATGTTTTCCATTTTATATCTTCAAGCTCCTAAAAATTAAACTTTTACATGTAACATCCCTCTAATTTAATGTTGGATTCTATGTGTAACAATGAAGATTAATAAAATCATCAAATGAATGGTCTATAAATTGTCAAAACAAAACAAAAAATTGAATATAAACATCTACCTAAAATGAAATATATTGAATTTCATTAGCCATGCTAGAAATGGACTACTATAAGCAATGCAAATAGAATTCATAAGCAAATTTGTGTTAATTTGATGTCATTTATATAATTTTAAACATGAATTCATCTAAATTATGTCATGTTTTTCATTTTTTTCCCTTCAAACTCATAAAAAATAATCTTTTTTATGCAACTCCCATCTAATTCAATGTTGAATTCTATGTCCAATTGTTATGATTGATAAAATCATTAAAGGAATTTAGTTTATTGTCAAAAATAAACAAATATACTAAATATAAACATTTCAATATTACCAAAATGAATATATTACTTGAGATAATGCAAAATGATGTAGAAAATTCAAAATGTCTTCATCTACGTTGTCTAGCATGCAAATTGGTGGTAAAAAGGTGATGGATCAAGCATAGATTGGTACAACAGGGAGTCAACTACATAAAAAGGACATTTTTAAGTTGGATAAAGTGTTGAACTAGACAATCACAGAAGCATGTGGGCTTGAATCATGGGTTCAACCCCTATTTTACTGTTTCAAGGTAAAAAATATTTGACACTTGCCAAATTTGGTGAGCACCAAATGTGTTGCTTTGAAATGCTTTCACAATATAGATAGGAAGGGAGTGAGACTTGAGATAAAGGGAGAGGAGATAGGAGTGAGAGAGATTATTCTAGGTAGTGTGGTAGGGACTAAGACCTGATAGCGATAAAGACTTGAGAGGGATAGAGATTTATCCAATTATGGTGGGCAGAAAGACCTAACAATGGGAGAGGGGTTGGAGTGAAATAGATTTGTCTAGGTAGGGTGGGAGGTATGTGAGATTTGATAGAGAGGGAGTGTGAGAGAGGGGGTTTGAGTGAGACAAATTAGTCTAGGTAGTGTGGGAGGGAGTGAGACCTAAGAGAGAGAGAGAGAGAGTTATTCAGTTAGGGTTGGAGGAATACCTAAGAGAGGGAGTGGGAGAGAGAGGGAGTGGGAGATAAAGGGATGGGAGACCTAAAACCTCAACCCTAAACCCTCTACCCTCTACCATCAACCCTTAAACCATAAACCCTCAGCACTTAAACCCTAAAACCCTCTACCCTTAACCCTTAAACCCTAAACCCTTAAACCCTCTACCCATAAATTGTAAACCATAAACTCTTAAACCCTAAACCCCTCTACCCTCTACCCTAAACCCTAAACCCTTAAACCCTCAACCCCCCTCTCTCTCTCTAGCCTCTAGCCTCTAGCCTCAACCCTTAACCCTTAAACTCTAAAACTCTAAAACTCTTAAACCCTCAACCCCCCTGTCTCTACCCTCAACCCTCAACCCTCTACCCTCAACCCTTAAACCCTCAATCCCCCCCTCTCTGTCAACCCTACACCCTCTACCCTTAAATCATAAATTGTAATACGTAAACCCTCTACCCTTAACCCTTAAACCCTAAAACCTTAAACTATCTACCCTTAACCCTTAACCCTCTACCCTCAACCATCTTTGTCTCTTTGTCTCTTTGTCTCTCTCTCTACCCTCTACCCTCTACCCTCTATCCTCAACCCTTTACCCTCAACCCTCAACCCTTAAATCGTAAACCCTCAACCCTTAACCCTTAAACCCTTAAACCCTCAACCCACCCCTCTCTCTGTAAACAATACACCCTCTACCCTTAAACCTTAAAACCTAAACCCTAAACCCTTAAACCCTCTACCATCTACCCTTAACCCTCAACCCTCTACCATCAACCCTCAACCCTCAACCTTTAAACCCTCAACCCTAAAATTATAAACCATAAACCCTTAAACACTATAACCTTAACCCTCTACCCTCTACCCTCAACCCTAAAACCCTCAACCCTCTCTCTCTCTCTCTACCCTCTACCTCTACCTTAAACACTAAAACCCTTAACCTTCTCTGTCTCTCTCTATCTCTCTTTGTCTCTACCCTCTACCCTCAAACCTCAACCCTTAAACCCTCAATCCCCCATCTCTCTCAACCCTACATCCTCTACCCTTAAATCATAAACCCTAAACCCT
>VDFB02281492.1:57177646-57208317 GCA_007258455.2 Sequoia sempervirens
CACACTCCTTGTTGCAAATGAGAAAAAATATTGTGGGTGTGTGCATGATTCAGTTGCTTCCAACCATGAATTTTTTGACATGAATTTTTTTAGAGATTGACTTTGAGAAACTTTCTTTTGGTGAAGTGGATTGCATTGAGGACACATTTTTGAGCTCATTAGTTGAGTTGCATATAAATGTAGAATTTGTGTGTACTCAAGAAAATGAAATCGTTGATTTGTAGGGTGAGGAAGAAGAAAAAATTATAGATGATTTTCTTCACAACACTATTTTTGCAATAGATTGTAAGTTAAAGGATATGAAACATAAGGGCAATTTGAAGATCATAAGTCTTCATAAGAGGTACCTAAACTCTATGTGCTAAGGATGTGGAATTGGATTTGAATAAAAAAATTATTCAATCATGGAGGAATAAATTAGAATTTGTGTTACATTTGGGTTGCACAAATTTGAGCGTTTATATGGCATAGCCCATGTTGAGTTTTCATTTGGGCAAGACACACTCCAAATTGGTGTTCATGAAGATATTTTATTCATGCATATTAATGTGCATATATGGGTGTGTGTCATGCGCCAAGGGAGTTTGAAATTGAACGCTACCATGTGGGTGAAGATGATGGTGGCTCTTATTATTTGTGGCTACCTTATATGAATTATCGTTAGTTTCATTCCCAACATATTGATATTAGAATTAGTAACTTGTAGGTGCATGAATGTAAAATGTATCATTTACTTTTTGTGATAGGTGATCAATGCAACTTCGATGTGATGTAAATTAGATCTTTTCTAAGCTTATTTTTAATAGAGGCAAGTAAGCTCCATCTATTTCTACAAGGGGCCTACACTGTGTTAAGTTTTGATTCATAACCAAATTTTGTTGTCCATGTGTTTCCATGCTAACTAGTTGTGAGGTTTCATCATGTACATAATTTTGTTGTCCTTTGTGTGTTGGTCTCATTCCTTATTTTTTTAAATTTTGTGGTATACCCAAAAAATTTAGATTCTTGCTATGCTTGCAGGAGACACACATCTCCAATCAAAGCCATTGTTTGGAATCAAATTTGTTGTGCCCCTTTTTGGTTGATTCCCTTCATTTTCATGTGTTGTCTTTGGCCATGTTTGACCCATTATTAATAACTGATCTGATAAATTCAAAATGATCCATGTTTCTTAAAAATTATACCTTTGGTTGTATTAATCGCCCCTTTCATGTTTTAGTCAAATACCCAAGTTGAGAAACCAAAATTTGGCTGTGTTGAGTTTTTTGGGATTTTTGAGTTTCAAGGTTGTTCATGCCTACATACATTCCTTACTAATCCCAACTCTTTGCTCTAATTTTTCCTTGTAATTGGCTAAGTTTTGCTTGTCACCATGTCATATTTTTGGGGGTATCCATCCCTACATGCCTTTCTTATCAATCACAAAACCCCACTTAAAGGCCTTGTGAAAATGATTAAGTGTTGAAGTTATTGGCCTTTCAAAATTTCGGGGTTTCCCTTACCTTCATACCTCTTTTAAGAATCCTGACCCTTGATGTCTGAAGGTTAAATTTTTTGTCCTTTGCATTATTTCAATGAAGTTTCAAATTTTTGCTTCCCCCAATGCTAATCCTTGGCATCCCTAATCCTCGAAGTTTGAAATTCTATTCTAAAATTCTAATTCCTTTGTGTCTATCAAGAATTTAGGCTTTCTCTTCCCTTTCTTCATCTCTTGGTCCCTATCTCCCTAATTCCTTAATTTCTTGATCCCCTATTATCCAAAGCTTGAAACCTAAACCTAAGTGTTGAATTTCTTGACCTTTCAAACTATTGAGGTTTCCTTTTCCTTCATACCATTCTTTATCTTTCTTGAGGCCTAAAGTTTGAAAGTCTTCAAAACTCCTAAGTTCTTTGCATCCACCAAAATTTTGGACTTCCTCATTCATCCCTTCATCCCCGTTAGACTTGCCATCTTAGTTGTGCCTTCCCTGAAAGTCTGATTCTATGACATTTTCCTTTAATCCAATCCAAAGTTCCTCTAAGTATTCCAAAATTCAAGGTTTCACATACCCCCATCTTGTCATGCTAACTTTTTGAACATGTGAACATAGCACAAACACCCAAAAAAATTACTATACAAAATAGAGTAGTAAATCAAAGAGTAACTACTACCTTATTCTTCTTTGTTTAAACTAAAATAAAAATGTAAAATATAATAATACACCACAACCTATTTAGTTTCCAACTAGATAACCAACAATAAATGAGACTCCATAATAATTTACAACTTTCTTCATTACAACTCTCTTTCTACCAAGTTTTTATCATGACATTAGCTACAATTTTCATGACCTTCAATCTACAATTAAACATAAAATCCTACTTCTAGTCCAATGCAATCTCACTTTCTAACCATAAAATTGTAGAAAAATCCACCTCAAATAAGGGTCACATAGGAACACAAAACAACACAATAAACAAATATGCATGCAATAACATAAACATAAATTTTTCAGCCATACCCAACATCTAATATAACTCACAAACATATACAATCAACCCAATAGTTTGCACATACAAAGGATTCTTCATGAAAACCCTACTTGGGGAGAGTGGGAACTCAACCATATAGGAAACTAAAAACATACATCATTATATATTATTTTTACATATGCTTCTTACCTCAAATGGCTCTCCCAACACCATATCTTTCCACACTCCAAATCTTCATTTCACATCTCCATAATCACAATTATAGGGTACTCATACCCAAATCCTCCCAAATTGGAACCACACCCACTCAACCCACTCACATGGAGGAACCCTCTACTCTTGAGAGAGAAGGTCTAATCGTAATACAACTATTTTCAAAAAAAAAAAATATCATTAAATTGCAACACAATTACCCAACAAAGACTAACATATCTCACAAAATCACATAAGAGATATATTTTCACATTCTATCAAAAATTCCTCAAACACACATATTCAATAAACATATCATTTCACATTCAAAGATCCATTCTTTCCAAAAGGAAAAAAAATTAAGGGATTAGCTCCTACCTTGAGAAGGATTTTTCCCAACACATTTGTAGAAATCTCTTGAAGTAGTACACCTCCTAGACCTTCCAATCTCTTCCTCTAAGTCTCTCTCCAACTCTTCTAAACCTCACTCCTTAAGCAACTTGATTTAAAAAAATGAAGCCCAAAATTCCTTTCTTTAATTGAGATGAGAGAATAAATAAAAAAATGAAACTCTCCATCTTGGAATATGGATATGACAAGTGTAATGCCCATAATAGATCCTACAAAAACCTAAAGTATTCTATCTAGAGAAACTTAACTCCTTAGGGGAACTCCAAGTTTCTTCATTTGGGAAAATTCCCTCACAAGGAAGGCATCCACGTGTACTCTCCTTTGGTGAGTCATGGAGGATCATATCCACTTCAACCACCCCAAAACCAATTCTTGAGGATGGGATGATAAGGTGCCACCTCTCCCAACCTCATCTAAACAACCTCCAAATCTCATCACCATTTAAAAATGGTGATTTGAGGAGGTAAGGAATTAGTTTTAAATGAAGTTATACACTTTAAAACACCCCTTACCCATATTCCTAACACTTGGGGGCTTAATTTTTTTAAAAAGACTCAATATACTCACCTATAACCCCTTTAAACTTACAAAGAAATGACTATTATAAAAAATAAAAATTTCAAGTGAACACCATCTACACAAGACTTCTCACAAAAAATTAAATTCACATAACAATACACATTAAACTCACAATACAAAAACAACATATTCACATTACAACATAGTCCACATTACACATGACCTTAGTCCCTCCATATAGATTAAGGTTGGCTTAACTGGATGTAATGATCCTAACCCAGTCGGACTCAAAAACTCTTCACTTGCTGCCTTTGGAATTTTGTCAAAAAGTTGGCAAACCAAATCTGAACTTGCTAATTGAAACTTGCTTTGAGTTAAATTAAAGTTTTTGATGATACTTGAGTGGCTAATATGATCTTTTAAAGTGATATACTAAGTCTGAAATGATGTGCAACAACTAACTGAACTTGAAAATGCAAGCTTAAAACTAAAAATGTTGATGAATATGCATCTACAACACTCAAGACATTTCTACAAACAATTACCATGCATCCTAGGAACTGAATTGTACATCTACAACATATGGTATTTGATCAAACACTTGTCATGCAAATATAGTATGTAAATAACCACTTTCAGCTATTAGCATTTAATCAAACAATTGTCTTGCAAACTGGAATGAATACTACAACAAAGTACACAAGGACACTAAATGGTATGCAACTCCTTCCTTTTATTCATATGAAGCATGGGTTGAGTACAAACTGATTATGATGTTTTGCCAAGACTCTTGGCTCTACAATGATGCCCCACCTAAGTCTGAGTACAAATAGTATCACTACTATTATATGTTCACATGCAAATGCAATAAAATGAAAAGAACTTGATTTCAAGATGTTCCCTTGAATGATGATGAGATGAAAACAAACTTCAGGCTTGTAATATGATCTCTTATTGCCAAATCAACCTCTCAACCATCCGCCCTGTTCTGATGTAAATTCTTCAGAATAAAATCTTTGGCAGCCCTTATCAACATAAAATATCATCAAGAGCAACGCCTACAACACCAACAATGGGGCGATCCAAGTCCCAAGTGAAATCGATGAAGAATGAGACCTTGAGGAGAAAAGTCGTGGGTCCTCAGTACTACTACAGTGTAACTAAAAATTAGGTTAGAATTATTCTTCAATCGATTCCTCCCAAAGATGACTGCCTTGACCTTCAAATTGGAAAAATATGTCTTCTAGATGTTCAATGAACACTTCTGAATATTTTTTAGATTTTTATATGCTCTTTTTTCCCAAAATCGTCCTTTCTACTAGTGCGCCCAACTTGGAGAAATCACACAGATTTAATGGCCAGTAGTTAATTAAATCAGATCCTTCAATAAGTCATCCCCCTCAAGCAATTTAATGATGTCTTCAATTTGCAAAAACTCTCCAAATGCTTTAATAAGCCAATAAGAATTCTCTATTTCCAAAGATGGCCAAATGCCACAAAATTTGCAATGCAAGCACAAGTTGAACTTCTGAAATGAAGCCCTCAAGTGGCAATAATCTCAGTTGATAGTTTCATAGCCTCAAAATTACTCAACCAATGAGAGTTTCGTTCCCAAAGGTTCAATAATGGAAGAAACCTAACTGGCTCCTTCATCGAATAATCACATCAAGCAAATATCAAATATCCTAGATTATTAGAAGCCAAGCCCACCCCCTCTTAATATAATTTTCTCCTCTTGAGGTTAGCCCATCTAGAAGCTTCTAATAAATCATTAATAATATTATCTTATATTTTTACTTTATTATAATATTAAAATATAACTTTAGAATACATAAAGTGCAAACATGATGGAAAATCAATTGGTTTCCCAACATTCGGATAACACAATATGTTTTCCAACATCCTGATAACACATTATGTTTTCCAACATTCAACATAACATAGGAAACCCCCTTATAACTACTAAATACAGGAGAAGAAGCCAACCACTAACTAGGTAACTGCTTGAACAAGACCTCTTAACCACACACATTAGCCTACAAGGGTCAAGAATGGGCTAAACCATCCACAAACAATATCAGGCTAAAAAGGGGACATTACATAGGATGAACATAAATTGGTTTTACTATGTAACCTTGATTCCAATTGACACTACACCTACACACTTCAACACAAATATTAGTTCATCATATACAATAATCATGGTCGTAGCAACAAAAAAATTATATATATATATATATATATATATATATATATATATCTATAAATAATTTTCACTTATATCTACTTCTAATCAAACATTATAAAGAATTGTCATTTCACATATACACCATTTATCAACTAAGTTACATTGCAAATGAATAATCCTTGACTCACACAATAGATGTAGTCTAATCATTACCATCTCATCATGAATTCATATATGCAAATCACATAGCATGAAATCATTTATCTCAATAATCATAAGGTAACATCACCCATACCAAAATCAACTATGTCCAAGCAACATAAACCAAAATTCAACAATTCACATCATAATAATATCCATAACATAAAATAACCATGAATCAATCTACTCAATAACCATAATACTAGTAAAAGATGATAGGATAATGAGTCACTGAAAGAGGGGTCTCACATATCCCATTGGTAGGTTGTTTAACAGAGGCCCAATGTCTTATGATAAAGTTCTTTATCGAGATATTGGAGGTGGATGTGCCCACGTCCCAAGTTCAATATGCAAATCGAAGGGAGCCCAATCTAACAAAAAAATTGTATTCTGACATTAGAGGATTTCATGCTTCTCTCTTGAGTCTGATGGTTTGGTGGGTAAGCAATGGTCCAATACTTCAATGGCTCTATTTTTCTTTTATCGAAGATCTAAAAATAGTAATGCATGATCATCCAAGTGCTCGATAAAAGTATAAGTTGATTATTTTAAAGGTTGTAAATGCCTAATGGTGTGATTCCCCTACATATGCTCCATCAAATTGTATTAAAGGAAATGATTTAATTATCTACCAGAAGTAAATATAGACATCCTCCATCGATATGGAACACCATTTTGAGTGGGATTCATTCCCTGCTGTGAATTTCAATGGTGCTACAATATAACAATTAGGGATTCACACCTTGCATATGTTAAAGGATAATTTTTTATCGAGGGATTTTGGTTTAGATGTGATCTCTAAATGCTAAAAAATTGTAACGCATCCATTGATGCTAGTCCAATTCCTTTGTGTCAAGTAAAAAACTGTGGAATCAAGGGAGATTAATATTGTAAATGGTATTTATAAAAGAATATCTCCATGATGGTATGTATATATCTAAGAGGATTTCTTAGTTTTAACTAGGTATTTTTCTTCATCACATTTGATGGTATGAATGTAATTTTGAGTTATAAGAATATGATAGAATTCAAAAAGCATCACAATATTTATGGTGATATTTCTCTTGTTATGAATGGATTTATGCAACTCTATAATAGATTATTAATCATGTTCTATTATAATTTCCATGATCTTTGTCATATGTAAATCATAACTCATTAGTCCTTTGATTTTAGTATCTTCTTGTCCTTGTGAATTTTGATTATGTTTCCCAATAGCTAGGCATTGGTCTGGGACCATACACTAATCTCACACCATCAAAACAAAACATAAACCAATAGTTTAGTAGTAGGTAAGTCCTTCTTGTGCACCCATAACTATTGATATAACTAGGGAATTATTGTTTAGTGAACATTTAGTAGATATATTTTATATGGGCCATGCTTGCACAATTGTATCAACTATAATAGGGGTTATATGCAACCATTCTATCTTGACCTAGTGATTGAATTTAGGGTTAAGATTGTAGTTGGGTTTGGTTGTAGTTGCTTTTAGTTGTATCATTTTATTTGATTCAAATGCCTATTAATTAATATCCCTAGTAACACCCTTCTAATTCTAAGTTGAGCTCAAAGCATATGAGAGATAACCCACTCTCATAGAGTTGACCCTTAACCTTTCATGTTCTATTGATGAGCCAATTTCACTCACATGAAATAAACCTTGGCCTTATGAGTGAGGTTTTGTTCTAGGAAGTGAAGCTGCAATTTTGGGACCCAATAAGATGTACCAGGGGAATACAAGATCATGTTATTAGTGATATTCTTATTGATGCTACAAACCAATATGTGTTGGGATAGGTGTGGCAAACACCTTGCAATTCCAATATTTAAAATTAACTAATTAACATTATATCTATTTATTATTTTTGAGCTTATGTAGAAAAGAGAATACCACTTATGACTTGACCATTATGCCATGTGTATGCCTTATTATTACATGTATAATGGTGTGTAAGATAATATCTTGTAATGAAAGATGTATAAAAACATCTATGAGAAAGATAGTGGTGTAAGAGATATTATGATGTGTAAGAGTATGATTGTAGGTGAGTTACATTGCTGACTAGGAATCTTGACCAACTATATGATGCATGTTATGACATGTTATAGAGCATATTTTGAGAGATTATGAAACTAAATAATAACTCTCAATTTGGTGAGTGGATTATGACAACATTACTAAGCATTATGACATTGTAAGAGCATCTACTATTTTTAGCATGTTGGGCATTAGAATTTTGGGCTTAGATTTGGGTGTCGTATTTGGGCCATGCATTGGCCCATGGTTTATGATTTACCACTTATAGTTTCATGTATTGGAACTCCTATATATTGGGTGCTTGTGTTGAAGCTATGTATAGGTTGTGTGATTTATTTATAGGTACTTATACACCGCCAAAATTGTTCCAATTTCACACATTGGTGATACTCTTGTAAGGGCATGTCTCTAGATATTCAACTATAACTCTTGTTGCCAAAAACACTGTTGCAATTATGAAGGTGTTGTCATTGATTTCAACTGGTTAACTGGTTTTCAACTAGTTTTTGTTGTCATTGATATCATGGATAATGGTTATTGGTTGTATATGTCGAGGATATTGAGAAAATTGTAATGAAGAAAGGTTGCAAGTATTTAGTGTTTGCTTCAGGTTTTGCTCCTATGTTCGTGTTGTTTAGATATGTTGATCATGGCTATTGGAAGTTGCTATATCCAAATTTTGGGTTTCTATATCATTGTACAGTGTGAGTTAGGTTCACCAGTTGTGAACTGTGTTTTTCAATGTCTCTAGTTGAGGTTCAGAAGAAATATTGTTGCTCTGGATTTCTTCTTGTTCAAGTTTTATGACTTGCAGTTTTGGAGATAAATTGATATGACCGTGTTGAAGATAATTATGTTTTCTAGGAGGATTAGTTCAATTAAGGTTACATTTGCTTAATTTTTCTATGTGTTTTACAATGGTTTGGTTGACCTTGTTTTTACCACTACTTACGAAGATCATTGAAGCATCTTGAAGTGTGTGTTTGGGTCACCCTCATTCTAATTCCACCCTAGAGTGTTTTGGCACCGACCTAATTTGAATTTGAATGGTATGTGTATGGCCGACTTTGGATATGTTTTAAAGTTGAAGATGGTATAAATATAGGATGAGATATTGGTGAAATGTGTACAAAGAAATAGAGCAAGATAGATGCAAGATAGATGCGAAATAGAGTGTGTGGTTGAGTAGATTAGTGCAAAATCTTAGTGGCGAGTTTCCAGATGCAGTGAGTTGAAGGTGTACTCTATCATTCATGCATCTCTACAAGTGTGTAAGTGAAGTGTAGTGGAAATCTCTATTGCATTGAGATTGTTTTCTCTGTAACAAATCTCTTATATCTTCTTTGTATCTATGTGGTACTGAGCCCTCCGGGTGGTTAACCCTTGTTGGACAGTGAGTCCTATTTTGGTAGTGAGCTTTCTATAGTAGTAGGCCTTTGTAATCATTTTATGATATTTTTTTATATTGTGAGCTAATCTTCACCGTGGTTTTTCCCTTATTGGGTTTTCCACGTAAATCTAGTGTTATTGTGTGTGTGATATTTTTTAGTTTCTTCTTTTACACTTAATGATTAATCATATTAGTAGAGTAAGGATTTGCGATTGATCTAATTTATAGTGGAATTTTTTTTAAAGGCTTAATTTGTTACAACTGATTCACCCCCTCTCAATGGTCTTGTTCAACAATTGGTATCAGAGCACAGTTCCTTGGAGAGGAGCTTAACCGCTTAAGGAAGGTCTGGGATGGAAAGCAAGATCACTTTTGAGTATCCTAGGTTTGATGGAACTAATTATACTATCTAAAAAATAAAGATGGAAGGGTATCTAGAATACTATGGATATGATGTTGAGAAAGCTTATAAGATTTCTTACACTCCTCTTACTAATGGTTTGAGTATAGCTGATGAAATCAAGACACATGAAGCAAACAATAAGGAAAAGTTCATTATGAAGAATAGTCTTTCACATTTTGAGTTGATTAAAGTTCAAAATCTAAAGACTGCTAAAGAATTTTGGGATGCTTTAGAAAAGATGCACGAAGCAGATGAAAAGGTCAAAGAAGCAAAGTTGTAGAATTCAGAGGCACAGTTTGAGATCCTGCATATGTTTGAAGATGAGAATATTAAATCCTATGTACAAAGAGTGGATGAGATGGTAGGTGGAATGAGAGGACTTGGTGCTATAGTAGATGAATCCAGGGTTGTAAAGAAGATTCTCAAAACTCTCCCCGATGCATATAGTGAAAGGGTATCTACTATTGAGGAATTCATAGATTACAAAACTTATACTAAAGATTAGTTATTGTGAACTCTAATATCTTATGAAATGAGAAAGCCTAGCTTGAGAAATGGATTGAAGACATAAACTACTTTCAAGGCTACAAGAGTTGAAGATCGAGATGAAGAGAACCTCGATGAAGTAGAAGCTAACTTTGTGAGAAGGATGAAGATAGGCTCAAGTAATTATGAAGGTAAGTTACCCTTTAAATGCTTTAGTTGTGGAGGAATAGGTCATTATGCTTCGAGATTTTCAAAAAGAGATAAGAAGACTAAACTTAGAGTAAGTAAAGAAAACAAAGGGAAGGTGATTAAAAGAGCATACTATGTAAATGAGGATGCTGGTATTTCTAATGAAGAATTTGATTATGGAGACTTTGATGACAATGAATGCTTGTTCTTGGCTATAAAAGATGAATCTACTTCTACTATCACTGAAAGACGGGTAAAATAAAGTGCTATGGAGAAAGTTAAAGATACTATAATTTTTGCTCTTCATGCTAAACAAGAAAAATAATTACTAGGTTGTTAACAATGGCTATTCACATCACATGACCGGTGACAAGAGTAAGTTTGTTAAACTTGAAAAATATGATGGAGGCTTAGTTAAGTTTGGAGATGATACTGGTGCTAAGATTTGTGGGATAGGTTCAATAAATTTTGATGGCAAGCATAATACTGATGATGTCTACTATGTTAAGGGTTTAAGGAATAATGTCTTGAGTGTTGGACATATGTGTAGTAAAGGATATAATCTTGTATTTGAGGATGAGAGATGTGAAATCAGGAAAGGAACTAGAATATTAATTGTTGCAGGAAAGAAGTCTGAAGGAAATATTTATCAACTTAAGGGTGTTGATGGACAATGCTTTATGTCTCAGATTAATGATAGTTGGTTATGACACCAAAGGATGTGTCATATGAATTTTGAAAACTTGGCAAGGATTAGTGCAGTACAAGTCATAAGAGATTTATTGAGGATTACAAAGCCTTCTAATGCTATTTGAAAGAATTTTTAGTTTGGAAAGCAAGCTAGAAACAACTTTAGATCGAAGGAACAATCTACTACCAGACTACTAGATTTGATTCATATAGATCTTTATGGTCCTACAAGAGTAATAATTCTACAAGGTGAAAGGTACTTTATGATTTTGATTGATGAATACTCTAGGTATATATGGGTTACCTTTCTTAGAGAGAAATCTGATGCATTAGATAGATTCAAGGCATTCAAAGCTATGGTAGAGAATGAAGTAAATTTGAGAATAAAATGGTTGAGATATGATAGAGGTGGCAAATTCACCTCCCATGAGTTTAATATGTTTTGTGAAGTTCATGGAATAAAAAGACAATTATCTGCCCCTAAAACTCCTTAGCAAAATGGAGTTGTTGAAAGAAATAATAGAATGATTCAAGAAGTTGCTAGATCAATCATTACTGAAGCTGGTCTACCAGAATTTTACTGGAGAGAAGATATTCACACTATTGTTTATGTGTTCAATCGAGTTCAAGAAAAAGGTAACAGCTCTAAGACTCCCTATGAGCTATGGTGTGGAAGAATTCCTATTGTCAAGTATTTCAAAGTATTTGTAAGTAAATGTTATATCAGACAAGATGGAGAAAATTTAGGGAAATTTGATGCTAGATGTGATTAAGGCATCTTCGTTGGATATTCTACGGGAAGAAAATATTAAAGATGTTTCAATAAAAGACTAAGAAATATCGTAGAAAGCACAAATGTCAAGGTTGATGAAGTAGTGAAGAATTCAATTGAAGTTGATGGATATGTATTTGATGAACTTGATTGTATAGAAGTTGAAGAAGTTGTGGAAGAACAGGAAAGGAAAAATGAAAAAGAAGAAGCTCCAGTGGTGTCCCCAAAGACACCTAAATATGTACAAAAGAATCATTTAGAAGATCAAATCATTGGAGACAAGAGGAAAGGAGTACTAACAAGAAGCAGAGTTGTTGATGAGATAAATTTGTGTTTACTTTTTGAGGTTGAATCGAAGACTGTACGTGAAACATGTAAAGAGGAGCATTGGATGAAAGCTATGAAAGAAGAGCTTATGCCGATTGAGAAGAATCAGACTTGGGAACTAGTCTCTAGACTTGCAGCTAAAAACATAATTGGATCAAAGTGGGTATTCAGAAACAAGTTGAATGAGAACGAAGAAGTAGTTAGAAATAAAGAAAGACTTGCGTGTAAAGGCTACTCACAAGTAGAAGGTATAGATTTTTAGGAAATTTTGCTTTGATGGTAAGAATGGAAGCTATTAGAATGTTTTTAGCGTTTGTTGCTCATAAAGATTTCAAGGTCTATCAGATGGATGTAAAGTTTGCATTCTTGAATGGTGAATTGGAAGAAGAAGTCTACATGGAACAACCAAAAGGATTTCAATTGTCAAATTGACCGGATATGGTCTATAGATTAAAAAAGTTTTTATATGGACTAAAGCAAGCTCCTAGAGCTTGGTATGAAAGGTTAGATAAAATACTTGATTCAACAAAATTTCAATAAAGGTACGACAGGTAGTAATTTGTACTTTAAAATTAAAAATGACAAAATCTTGATAGTAGCTATATATGTTGATGACAATATCTTTGGAGGAAATGAAACAATGTGCAAAACGTTTGTTGAAGAAATGCAAAAGGAGTTTGAGATTTCTATGTTTGGTGAGATGAATTTCTCTCTTGGGCTACAAATTAATCAAACAGAAAAAGGAATTTTTATTTCAAAGTAAAAATATTTGAAAGAAATTTTGAAGAGGATTGGGATGGATGGTTCCAAACTGGTATGCACTCCTATGGTGACTAGTTGCAAATTGAGTAAGGATGATGATTCACCTAAGGCTGATTAGAGAAAATATAGATCTATGATTGGAGGACTATTGTATTTGATTGCTACTAGACTAGATATTATGCATGCAATTTGTCTTGTGGCTAGATTTCAAGAAGAACCTGAGGAAACACATGTTAAAAGGAAAAATATGGGGAAAAATAAAAAGGGAAAAGTATCCATCAAAGATTCCCACAAAGGAAAAAGCAAGCTTCTCAAGCAACATATAAAGTATATTGAGCAGTTGGTCCTAATTTCACACACACTTTTGTATCCACCCATCATTGCTCATCATCCCAAGTTTGGAGAGTCAAAGGTTCCAAACTATCAACCAATCCATCTCCTATTCTTAAACACACAACACCATCCATGCCTCCACACATGATATCCAATTCTCACATTGACCATGTATTGGCAACGACCCTTCATCATAAGGATTCATAAGGCATTCTATTGTGATGTGCACACAAAGATAAGTTAACTTTGGTATCAACGAAGCAAAACACAATTCTCAAAAGTTGTGTTCAAGTGCATGTATCTTGGAAAAGAAGCTTCTTCAAGAAGGATATCAATGACACATTATGACAAGAGTGTCAACATCAACACCACCAGGTGGTTCAACATGAAATTTTTGTTCTTTCGTTTAACTTACATTTGGTTGCATCAAAAAACAATGGTGGTCTTTCTCACATGGAATTAAAAATCACAAGCAAATTTGAGTTGAAAAATCAAGCATTGAACTTGAAAAAGCATTTTTAAATGTTTATTGTAATAGTCTAGAGCATCTGTTTGTTGCTTTTATTTTCTACTTTAGGCCAACTAGATCAATTTGGGTTTAAAATTAATTGATTTTTTTCAAAGTTGGATAGAAACTCACTAGACTTTGATTTTGGGTTAAAATTGAACAAACAACTTCACACTTGGTTTTTGGTGCTTAAAACAAACTCATCATTGCTTTGGGGTTTAAAAAGAACTTGTGCCTTCATTGTTTTGTGATTTTTTGCAATTGGTGTCATTTGAATGCATATGCACTTCTCTCACACCACTCGGCGATCTTGAGAATAAAAAGCATTCCATTGACATTGGTTGTCTAAAATCACCTACACATTTCAATTTGGAGCTAAAATTGAACAATCATGTGAGTGTGAAGGAAAGGAATTGTGTGTGTTCCCTTCTAGTGCTTTACACAATCTAGGTGATCGAACTACAAATGTACTTCTTCACTTTTGTTTAGCTTTAGAGTGCCTACCTCCCCACTTCGAAAGGAGGGAACGACCCAAGCAGTAATGAGCTAACACCAAGCTCTTTCGAACCACTATATAAATTTGTGATTGCAAGGAAATTTTGCAATTGATGGGAAGCAGTACATGATACCTCTCCCCCAGTATCTTTATGATGCATAAATCCCTTGTTCTAAGGATTGGGAGGCCTCTTGATGGATTTTATCATTGTACCCCTTGAACCAGATGTCCTTACTACAACCCCTTGTTTAAAGGCCAAAATCCTCAATACTTGTTGGTGAAAGAATAGTCATTTTGAAGCCGCCCCACATTTGTACTATTCTAAGTAGAAACAAAATAAATCCTTAAGGTCTTTGGATCTTTAGTATTTTGAGATTTGGTGGTCCCAAGAAGTGTGTGTCGCGGAGGGGAGCCAGTGTCGCCAAATCTCTAACTGTTCACTTTTCCTTAGTGTTTGGAGAAATTCGAGTGGGGACTCAATAAGTATAGCCATTTCTAACCTAAGGTTGTGCAATTTGTGAGTTATTTAAACACATTTATTGGATCTCAAACTTGGAAACAAACATTAAACAAGTCATCAAAATTTCAAACCCTCTGGAAAGAGCAAATATCCTTGAAGAGTCAAATTATTACTACTTGTCCCTAGGGATTTTATCCTTAGAGGCTTCTAAATATTTGGGCCCATATCTCAATTTTTTCTCTCCAAAGTCAACCTAGGAAAACTATGTATTTGATTATTTGAACATAATGGACCTTGTGGAATGAAAAGAAGTTGAGACATAGACATTCAATTTGAAAGTTAAACAAGATGTGTGGATGTGGTAAAAGCAATTCATTAACTAAGATTAAATCAATTGAACCCCACACATGTGCTTGTTATCTTTGGTCTTATGGTCTTCCAAGCAAAACATTGGTCTTTTGGTTTGAATTACTCATAGGGTAAGCACGTTCTTCACTATCTTGGTCTTGTAAACAAGGTCCCTCTTAGGCTCATTTAGGATCAAATCAAACACTTCATCCATCCCAAACATTTATCATCTCCATCCCACAAACAACTTTTAGAGCTTTCCAAAAAATAAAAATTCTAGACTTGGGTAAATCATCAAACACATCAAAATCACCTTGTTTAGTTAGGAGTGTGAGAATGCATCCTTTCTCATACCTATAGTTAAATTAGCATCCTTTGAACAAGTTTATCCTAAATATCACATCTAACATCTTGGGATCTACAAGTTCATTATCTAAATCAAACCAATTAAAATCAAATCCTAAAGTCTAGCATTGATCCAAAGTTCCTAAAAGTTCAACACCCATATCATTCACCCCTTTCATCCTTCATCTCATCATTGGTCCTAAATTCCTTAGAGGTCAACAAGGTAAAAAAAAAATAACATGGAATATAAAATTGCTCCATACATCATGAGTGATCTAATTCAACCAATCTATCAAAGCCTTACAAAACCAATGGATTATCAAAACTCACATTTATACAATCCATACATGGCATCATTATCTCCTACAAACTTCAATGATACAATAAATGTGAGTATGCCCAATCTAAATTTTGGAATACCTTTCCCTATGATAGATTTAAATCAAAGTCAAAAATTACAAATCTATCAACCAAACAATCAGTACATGAGTCTTCAACAAAACAACATTATCCCGTCCAATCCATACATGCCTAGTGTGAATATACCAAGTGCAAACTTATCAAACATGAACGTATCGAATACACACTTGGTGAACTATGGGATAGATACATTTGAAAATCAAACCAATGTTTTTCAAAATCCAAACAATATATTGACAACTCAATGTATTGATCCAAGTCAAGGTGACCTCATGCAAAATCAAAGTTACCCAAATCAAAGCAATATGTTTCCCAACCACAACAATATTCCATGTCAACCTGTAATGCAAAATCTGAACATCATCCCAAATCAAAACATTGTCCAAAATCAATTTGTACATGATCCCATACAAATACTACAAGTGTATATTCCAAATATGCTTGACCAACAACCAAATCGACTATATCAAGGGTGTCAAGATCAAATTCAAGAACAAATTTTTCAAAATAAAATTACTATACTTAGAAAATTTGTTGATTCATATCACCAAGAGACATCTTCACCCCAAAATCTACACACTCCCCCATTGGTTAAGCCATGTCATCAAAGCATTGAGTTGTGTCCACGACCACATCAAGAACAATATCTCCAATTTCAAGAGGTTGGATATCAAGATCAACAACATCAACAACAAACCCAATCACCACATCGCGAAGATCAATCACCACATCTCCAAAATCGACACCACAAGGTCAATTTAAAGTACTAATCTCACAAGATAACAAACATGAATACACTCCTTTGGAAGGGCCAATTGAATCAAAATTAAAAAAACTAGTTAATGCAAAACTTACCACTCTTCCAAAAGTAAGTGCTTTCAACTCTATCATAAAATTCCCTTGGAATAAAAGTGGATCTTATTGTGAGTATCATAGAGACAATTTTCATAAAACATCAAATTTTATTTGACTCAAAAATATCATCCAAGACCTTCTTGATCAAGAAATAATAACTATTGACGACAATGATCAAGATTCAACCACTAGTGATAATAGTGACAGTCTCTCCACCACAATTGTTGAAAACAATGATCAAGATCCATCCATCAATGAGCACCTTCAAGATGTTTCTACCCCATCCAATGATCAAATCAACATGCATCAAGAGTCACTTTTCAATCATGATCAAAATTCACCAATAATATCCAACAATGATCTATTTCAAGGAGTGTTAGAATTATTTGATCCTATTGACATAATCCATGATCCATCAACCAATGATCATGTTGAAAATGTCTCTAAATCACCTAATGAGTTAGAGGATATATCTCAAGAATTTATTCCAAAGCATGATCAACATCTTTCACCAAAGTCTAGCAATGGTCCTTTTCCAAGACATACATCCTTTGACCTCATGGATACAAATATTGAAGAAATCCTCAACTCAACACTTGATCCAAATTCACTTAAAGATCAAGAGGATATTGAGCCACTTCTCATGCCTATGACAATATACAAGAACCCTTTGTAAGCAATCCATCCTTTGAAATGGACCCATGTCAAGAACTTGGTCCAAAGCATGTCGAAAGCAATTCCGAAATCATTCAAGATCAAGAATTTGTATCTCCAAGCTACTACAATGATCTAATGGACACTCTCAAATCTATACAAGATGTCACAAATGATGATCACATCCATATAACACATACTCCTCCATCTACCCATGAGATGATTTCTTTGGATGGACACATAGATGATCTTCATTTAGAACAAGATTCCTCTACTCTTGGCATTATTACACAAGAACAAGAGGTTATTCAAGATGAGTTGTCAACATCAGGATTAGATATATCCCAAATTTAGATTGAGGACATCATATATGAAGATATCCAACATTTTTCACTCAAGGAAACATGTCAGACCTAATAGGATATTTTAGAGTCAACATGGCAACAAATTGAAATAACATCATCTGCAGTGGTCATTTATCAGAGAATGCTTGCTAAACAGGAACTCTCGAAATAGTCAGAATCAAAGTATAAAGGTACTACTTCCACAATACTGGGGGCAACTATGTCTCAAGCAAACATCAACATAGGGAGCACAAAGAATATTTATGATGAAACCAATGCTAATACTACAACCAACCATGTCATGAATCTTCATCCACCATCACCCCATCCACAAATCAGGACCAACATCAAAAGAAAGATATGAATCAAAGCAAGAAAACCATTATCAAAACAAAAGAAGTTATAAAGCATGAAGGACAAAACAAATACAAATGGATACCAATGAATACAAAGAAATTTTATCCCTATCAAACTCCATTAGTCAAAGAAACTATGTGTAGAATCGAGCATTTGTGTGTGCTAGTTCAGGTGAAGCATCTCATCTCATCCATAATAAATCCAATATTCCATCTATCTTATCCATAATAAATCCATTCATCTATTAAGCATTTATCCAATCCATTTTCATCTATCTATTCCATCTTCCAAATTATCTTGGTCTTGACAAAGTTTGGTGTGCACTTTACACTTGCTTATGGTAAACATCTTCACATGAGTCATTTTCATTGATCCTATCCTACCCAACATTATCTAAGCCACGAAGCACTATCCAAATGAGCATCCTCTGTTTGAACACCTTATCTTATCTCAAGATAATCCATATCCATCCATCCATACACCTATCCAAGCATCCATCCATGGCATTCCAAACATTGCTAGACACTGGGGGCAGATATTTACATCTTACTTTGGGAATAAATCTTGATCTATATCTTCCAACTCATGTGGTGATCTGAACATTGGAAAACATGAAATCAAATTGGTCAAAGCATTTATGAGCCAAAATCCAAATCACTAGCCTATGGCATATTTTGACAAGAAGATGTTCCTTATCAAGCTTTATCTTCCATCAAACATCAATCCAAACAATCAATATTAGTTGCAACTAATGTGCGCTTCAACATCACATAAAATCATTCAAAACAACTTAAATTGTTCCAAGCTGAGCTTTAAAATATTGATCAATCAAATCCAATCAATCCATCCTCATCTTGGGATATCTTTCCCAATCCTCGTGTTGCTTAACACTATCCTTGCATTGTTGTGTATCCTCAACAATGTTATCATCATCAATCCATCAATCAGATCAATCAACCTTAGCTTGGTTTTCAACAAAATCCTAAAAATAGATCACTGATATCATCACACATATCCATATCCAAATCATCAAAATTGTGAAAAATCCAAAAACATTAAAAAAACCAAGAAAATCCAAAAAAATCCAAATCAAATCAAAAAAAAAAAACATCAAAATCACATGAAAATCCCAAAACAAGTCAAAAAGTCAGACAAAGTAAAAAACATGGTATTTGAACTACATCGCCTCTGAGCTTAAATATAGGCAAGGCCATCATTGATGAGCCCCTACGACACAAAAACACAAAAACATTTAAATAACTTGAAAAATTAAAAAAACAACCTCATAACATTTCAAAAACATCCAAATATTTGAAAAAATCCATTTGTCTCATTTCGCTTCACCCACGATAATCAATCATCCATAATAAATCAATTGTCACCTTCATCCTTTGGCAACACAAACAGGAAACAACCACAACAATCAACACAAGAAAACTTCAAACGTAAAATCAAAATTGAAACAACAAACTTTTAAATGCAAAATCAAACTCCTGATCTTTTTAGCAAAAATGTCAATTGAACCTTATATCAATGGCCTTTTCAAACAACCTATTGACTTTCCACCATCTACTAACATTTCCTAGGATGCATCCTTCCTACAATGGGAATTATCTATTGTAAAAACACTTTGGATTCTTATCCTAAACAAAACACATCCCTTTGGCTAGAGGTATGAAGAACATTGGCTTGTTTGTGTACTTGTTATTTTCTTTTGTTTTATCTTAATGTGCTCAATCCAATGACCTCTTGATGATGTCTAATCAAAATTATTTAGAGAGAAAGGAATGGGGCATTGATCATTATCTTTTGTCTGTTGTGCTTGTTGGATATTCTTGTAATATAACTTGGTGATACTTGCTTTGGTAGGTGTGTATGGAAGACGTTTTAGATGTCTTGTTGACTATTATATGGTTAATATTTTCCTTTCTATGTTTTGGTCCAAGGAATTTGAAATGTCTAAAGTACATCCTAACAAGGTTTCATATGTTAGGTGTGAATGCGAATACTCCTATCTATTTTTCAAGTCAAATTCCATCACACTAGATACAACGCCATCTTGGTTGTTTGTACCTTGATGCATCGTATCTATGTGTGTTATCAAACATAAGGAAATATATGCTCTATACATCCCCAATTCCTGGATAAGCAATACATCATCATCATTCATCATCATATCTAATAAAGTCTTGATGACTCATAGACTTGTTGGACTTCTGCATCTTCTTGGAATCAAGGGTTGATCCCTCTCATTCTTCCATCCCCTTTCACGCTAACATGCTATCGTGACATGCATCCATCCTGCATTCATAAAACATCAACAGACCCATCATGCATACTAATCATATCATCATAATAGGAAACATTATTCATCCCATTTGCATCATCATTATCATATAGATCTATTAGTTTAACCATCCATACATCCATCTTGAACCTCTTTGTCGTGAGATCAACTAAAATCAAACTTTTTGCCTAATCTCTCGAAGGGGCAGTGTACCAGTGTACTTCTTGCTGCTAGGGCATTCGAAAAATTAGAAATTTTTTGAACTTTGATCTCAACAAGGTTATTCTTTGAACCAACACAATAGCTAAATTGCTTCAAAGAGGGGCAAAATGTAGACATGCAAATAATCCTAACTAACATAGTGCATCTAATTTTGATCAATTATCATCAAATTCTTCTATTAATCAAATTAAGTGGTTTATTAGATTAATTCACTAATGTCCATCATGTTTAATTAATTAAATAAATTTGTTTAATTAAATCCCCAAAGTCCTCTTATTTGATTAAATAAATCAAATGATTTAAATCAAATATCATAAATTCACTAAACCACTTAAAGTTAATTAAATTCCAAAGTTAATTAACTTTAATCACATTCTAATCATCATTAATAAATTATCTAGCTTTTAACTCCCCAAGAGTTAAATCAACCCTTGATTAATTAACCCACTTGCACATGAAAATAGTTTCTTTTAATTAACTAATTACCTCATTTATCCTCTCAAAAGAATATTATAGGAAATATTCCTTCATTGAATCCCTTTATTTGACTTTCTTACCCAAATAATTTCCCTCCAAAACATCTCAACCACATGCATTTAGTGCCTCTTACATCTCAACCACATGCAAAATGTGATCAATCCTCATCCATTAGAATTGAGACAAGTGTCCCAATATCATTAGGCTCTCTTTTAGTCCCACATTCCTCCCATCTCTCCATTCTTCAATCCTTCAACCTATAAATAGAAGCCACTTCTACTTGAAATCCATCTACAATCTTATGCATTTTCACTATGGGCACTTGCATCTTCATCACATCTGAAGTTTATCAAGAGGTTGGGAAAGGACATCCTTTCCACATCAAAGGAGCACCACTCCCACTATGGGATATAGTTTGATCTTTCTTTCTTATGCTTTCACTTAGTTTCTTTGATTTCTTATTTCCTTGCTTGCATATGTAGAATGATCAAGTATCTCATAGGGATGCTTGTTTTGGTTTGCTTAAGTTTACTAACAATGCTAATGGTTGTTTTTTTTTGAGCAAGTATAGAAAAATCAATCCATAGAAAGATATCTAAGTATGTATGATGATCCTATTTCTATCTTCTGCAATAATACAAGTGTAATTAACATTTCAAAGAATCCAGTGATGCACTCAAGGACAAAGCATACATCTATCAGGTATCACTTTTTGAGAGAGAAGGTTGTGGAAAATGAAGTAAAGCTTGAGTATGTACCGACAAAGGATCAAATAGTTGACATGTTTACAAAGGCTCCTCCTAAAGATACTTTTGGGTATCTCCGAAAGAAGTTATTGCCCCTCATTTCTTGAACTAGATGCATATGGAGATGCATTAGTCCGATGGGGATCTATCTTTCTTATTGATTTATGTTTTGGTGGCTACCTCTCAGGGTGAGTAAGTAGTGTCATTTGTTGTCATTGAAATAGTATTTTGTTCTTAATGTCAAAGGGGAAATCAATGTAAAACATCTTTTTCCTTTGACATCGATGTCAAAGGGGGAGAGAAAGATGTGAAAAGGGAGAAAGTATCATGTGAAAAAATTTATATACTAAGGGGGAGAAAGAAAAATTATGGAAAGTGTGTTAAGATATGTTGTGTTGTCATTGATAGTTTTTCACATCATGTGTTGCCATCAATGACAAAGGGGGAGATTGTTGTAAGAATGAAGGTGGTGTCACTGATGTCAATTGGTCAACTAGTTTTCAACTAGTTGTTATCATTGATATCATGGATAATGGTTATTGGCTATATATATCGAGGATATTGAGAAAATTATAATGAAAAAATGTTGCAGGTATTCAATGTTTGCTCTGGGATTTGCTCCTATGTTCATGTGGTTCAAATATGTTGATCATGGTTGTTGGAAATTACTATATCTAGATTTTGGGTTTCTAGATCGTTCTATAGTGTGAGTTAGGCTCATCAGTTGTGAACTGTGTTTTTTTAGTATCTCTAACTGAGATCTGGGAGAAATATTGTTGCTCTAGATTTCTTCTTCTTCGAGTTTTATGACTTGCAGTTCTAAAGATAAACTGATATGATCGTGTTGAAGATAATTTTATTTTCTAGGAGGATTGGTTCATGTTAAGGTTACATGTTCTTAATTGTTATATGTGTTTTACACTGGTTTGGTCGACCTTGTTTTTAACACTACTTACGAAGATCATGGAAGTGTGTTGAAGCATGTGTTTGGGTCGCCCTCATTCTAATTCCACCCTAGAATGTTTTGGCGCCAACCTAATTTGAATTTGAATGGTATGTGTATGACCAACTTTAGATATGTTTCAAAGTTGAAGATGGTATAAATAAAGGATGAGATATTGGTGAAAGGTGTGCAAAGAAATAGAGCAAGATAGATGCAAGATGATGCGAAATAGAGTGTGTGGTTGAGTAGATCAGTGTGAAATCTTAGTTGTGAGTTTTCAAATGCAGTGAGCTAAAGGTGTACTCTATCATTCATGCATGTCTACAAGTGTGTGAGTGAAGCATGTGGTGGAAATCTCTGTTGCATTGAGATTGTTTTCTCTTTGTAACAAATATCTTCTGTCTTCTTTGTATTTGTGTGGCAGTGAGCCCTCCAGGTGGTTAACCCTTGTTGGATAGTGAGTCTTGTTTTAGTAGTGAGCCTTTGTAATCAATTTTGGATATTTGTTATATTGTGAGCTAATCCTCACCGTGGTTTTTCCTTTATTGGGTTTTCCATGTGAATCTAGTGTTATTATGTGTGTGTGATGTTTTTTAGTTTTTGCTTTTGCACTTAATGATTAATCATATTAGCAGAGTAAGGATTTGGGATTGATCTAATTTTTGGTGGAAGTTTTTTTAAAGGCTTAATTTGTAACAACTAATTCATCCCCCTCTTAATTGTCTTTTTCAACAAAGACAATTGTTTTATGTTTTAGAGTGGGGGGATTTTCTCCCAAAAGGGTTTTCCTCATATAAATTTGTAGACACCCCAAATCTGACTTTTCATCTTAAATTAATTAAAATTCTAAATTTTAATTAATTTAGATCCCATTATCCCATAATTAATTAAATATTTTATTATCTAATGAATTATCCTTTTATTCCTCTAAATTAATTAAATTTTATTTAATTAATTTTCCTTTTCCCTTCTAAAGGTTAATTAATTTAACCTTAGTCTTTTATCATTTAATTCCTCTAAACCTATTAATCAATTAAACCCAAATTAATCAATTAATTAATCTTCTTCTAATCCTCATTTAACTTTTTTCCTAATTTAAAATCCTTTAAAAATCCAAACTTGCCATCACCTGCCATGTGCCCCCTTCACATGTGCATGCCAGGACATTCACCCAATAATTCTTCACCCCTTCTTCCTTAAATCTATCAGGGATAAATGTCAACTTTTTAGTTGACTTTACATGGGGCCATCTCTCTCCTATCAATATAATCTAATTTTAAATTTCTACCTCCCTAGAGATAGGAAAAAGTCAAAGATTTTCCTCTTTTGGGAATCCTATCATAATCTTCGACAATCTTATTCAATCTCCATTATTTAGCCTCCACTCTCCATTAACCCTCACATGACACTAGTCCTTTCCCTCTTGCATGAGAGCACCTCTTAACATGATCCCTTGATCTTGTAGAAAAATATTAGTCCTCCATCCATTTGATCCTCTTTCTATTAATAGAAGCCTTCACCCTTCATTACCATCAAGTCTATTACAATTAAGTTCATGTTGCCACTTTGATTCCATAATCTCCATTACAAGGTTATGCTGAAATATCTCTAGAGAAATCTACATTCCATCTACTTAGAGCATATCAATAGGCTTAGGGTGCATCCTATTTAGATCAATCATGGAGTTTGAAGGTGTTTGAGGTAAATATTTGTGTTTTATGTATTTATCTTATTCCATTTTACTTCATTACATTTTATTATCCTCATTTTAGCATGCCCGGTGAGACCCACATCCCTATTTTAACTTATTTTTTTAATTTTGTGTTGAGTTGCTAGTTGCAAGTTTTGGTTTGGCACTTTAATCTATGATTCAGTGCTTTTGTTTTACAAAACGACGCTTCTATTGTGACTTTTGATGCTTTGTTATATCCTACGTTGCTTCTACAATGACTCACGACACCTGCATTCTGACTTTCGATGTTTCTGTTTTGAGAAACCATGCCTCCATTCTACTTAGATTTTTAGTTCTTTTTAGCAATAACCCTTGGTTGTTTTCTATTGGATTTTGCATTTTTCTTAACCCTCTGTTTGTAGGTTGAGCGAAACTTTTTGCTATAGGTGTTAGGATTCTTGTTTTGGGTGCTCTCTTAGATTTGTATTTTGTCTTAGGGTTTAGGGTTTATTGCTAACCTTAGGTGTTTTTTCTATGCATGTTTGGGCATCTTAATAATCTATTTTGTAGGGTATCTAATCTATTTTGTTGCAGGTTTTGCATTAGGAATCATAGGGTTTGTAGTAGGTTTTAATAATCTAGGGTGTTAGAAGCTTATTTCTTTCTTAGGATTTTAAGGGTTTTAGATTTGCTAACTCTTAGTGTTGTTGGACACTTTTTGGCTTCCTAACACTCTATTTTGTGGGGTTTTTAATCTATATTTTGCAAATATTAGGATTATTTTTATTTTTATCTTTCAAATTTGGGTTCTCTGTAGATCTGCGCCTATGTAGAAAATTTCCATGCCTTTGTGCTAACCTCTTCTTCCATGCAGAATTTTAGAACCTCTATGTAGACTTTTTACGCATGTGCAAAGACTTCTTAAGCATGTGTAGCAACTTTTAGCGCCTTTATCTGACAAAACCATGCTTATGTTCAAGTATAATTTTAATATTTTTTTGTCATTTTGTGATTTATGTTGTTAAGCTACACTTTGTTTAGACTTTATGTGCCTCTATCTGACATAGCTGCATTTTTGTTCTAGTTTGTTTTATTTCTAGATTTTATTTTTTTTGGGCTAAAAAAATTGGCTAACCATAGTGGTGCAACTTTTTTATGCCTATAAAAGATAAAAAATCTAATACTGTACTAACTTGTGGTTTTGTAGATTTATTTTTCCAAGTATTTTTATTTCTCACTAATTTAGGAACTAAAGTTAGATTAGTTGGTTAATGAATCCCTTGTTTGTTGTGTTTGAAGGAGTGTGTACACTTATGCTCTCCCCTTGTGCCTAGTGCAATATTGGGGATAAAAAACTCACATTTCCTTACTTTTGTTTTAGATTAGATCCTAGGGCTTGCTATTTTTTTATCTATGCTCTCCCCTCGCACCTAGTGTAATCTTAGGGATCAAAAACACCTAGCATTGTACTTCTCTTTAGGAGGCCTACTTGGGCATTTCATCACACCAAGGGACAACCTCAACCATGTGTTACCAAGAAGGTATATAAAGGGGGGAGAATGAAATTTGTACCCCAATCTAGTTGTGTCGTGTTTAGTGAAGCCTTAATTTCTAGGTGATTCCAGTACAAGAGGTACATGGTTGGTCTAATTTTTCCTATCAAAATTTCTCAATCCATGCTTGTGAAAGACCAGTGTTCATAGTTGTGCCTCATGTACCCTTGTGGTATTTGGAGGACTCCCTAAAGAGCTTGTGCAACCTAAAATAAGACCAGTCGATCGTTGCTTAGTGTAGTACAGGGTACAATATCATGCTCAAAGCTACTCACCATGTATCTCCTTGAATAGAGGTAGAAACTCTTTGGGAAAGGTCTTATGACCTCCAAGGAAAGGGAAAAGGTGATCCCTTGTGCCATTGGATCCCTAGCTACTAACTCTTGAAAGATAAGTTCTTAGCACTAATCTTGAGGTATTAGCCTTTGGTTGGTGGGCCTACACTAAGTATACACTCCTACTTGACTAACTTTTAAGTTTGTGCTAATGTGCTTCATTTTTCTTCATGTGAGAAACCAATAAAAACCAATCAACCTTATCACCTAAATTTTTTGGTTAGCCAATGTTTTTTTGTGTGTTAATATATCTTTCCAAAATCAATTCACCATACCTAGATTGTAGAATCATGCTTCTGTTAGACCTTTATATGCCTGCATTGCATTCTACTATGCTTGCACTTTGTAAAACCACGTATACATTGCTCCCTACTATGCTTGTGCTATGTAAAACCATGTCTATGTTGCTTCCTATTGGGCTTTCACTCTATCAAATTGTGCATGTGTTGCACTTTGTTGCGCTTGCATTTTGTCTTGGAGTGCTTGTGTTGCATTGATCAACAACCAATAATTACTCTAGCTTGGTTAGAAAAACAAACTTTATAGTTCTAAGGATAGACCTGGACATGTAATATCACACCATCACTTAAGCCATTCTCCAAAATTCAACCCACTCAATCAAACCCATAGTCATCATTTCAAATTTGCCTCCCCATCTTGATCATCCATAATCCTCAAACTTTTGATCAACAACGTGCTCTTTAGGCAAAATGGGTGGAATTTCTTGCAAGGGAAGAAGAATATTGGAGACAAATGTCTCAAGAATTGTGGCTAAGGGATGGGGACCGAAATACACAGTTTTTTCATATGTCTGCTCAAGTGAAGAAGACCACAAACTCTATTTTTTCAATCCAACATAGTTCCTCAGGGGTAGTTCTAACGAAGGAGAGTGATATTCAGAAAGAAGGGGTGAAATTCTTCTCAAACTTGTTATCAGATTCTTCTGTACAAGATAATTCAATGGATTCTCACTGTCAAGATCTTTTATCTGCAATGCCAAGGCTAATTTTGGAGAAGAATATGTGGTTTTAGTTACCATGATCAAGAGAAAATTAGTCAAAATGCAAAAGGAATTTGTCACCCACATGAAAATTTTGAGATGGTTCATGATGGACTCAAAAAAATTAGCTTTAAAACTTAATTACTTGTTAAGATAATGGGGAGGACCTCACACCTAGGGAGTTGAAGAAGATTTTATCTAATTAGTGGGAGAAGACTAAGGAGATGAACAAGCTTAAAGAAAAAATCATAGTTCAGGATGATAAGGTGGTAGTTTTAGAGGATATCCTTGAAATTAAATCAATTGCCATAGTACAACATCATCTCTCACATGATATAGGCTAATGAAAACCCTAGCACAAGAATCAAAAGTTTTAAAGAAATAAAAACCATGTGTGAAAATGAGGAACTCGTAGCAAATCAATTGAAAACCCTTATGGAGTCCACTAGCAGGATGCTACTTTACTTAATCTTAAGGATATTTTTAATGTTTTTGTGTTAATATTTTTTTGGACTTAGTTATGTTCCACTTATCTTGCCCATCATTAGGATTGTTGTTTATTGGTTACTACTTGGCTATTACAAGTCTACTTCTTAGTTGTTTTAGATCTTAATCGTAAAGGGATAAGGCCCTTTTAAAAACTCTTTTTACCTTTGATATAATTAAAAATAATTCAAAGGTATATATATATTTCACCATTTTAAATAATAATAAATAAAGTTTAACTTAACAATATTTTAACTTCAACTTATTCTATGAAATAACTATATTTTTATGTTTAATCTTTTGAAATAAAAAGGTTGTCCATCAAGTATATACATGCATACTTTGCATTGATGATCAACAAATGATTGGACCATTTAATTTTATCACTTCTCTATTAAATATATTTGTATTGATTTGAATTTGACTACTAAATTAGATATTTTTTAACTAAATCCCATATAATAACTTCATTCTAATATAATCCTCTATACTTTGACCAGTGATAAAGAACTAATATAATTTCAAAACCCTAAGAGATAATTTTGAACATAACTGTTACCCTACAAATGACTCTTTTAAAGCTCCATTGAATATCCTTAAATTGTTGTAATAGTAGGGTTATGTTAGATTGAGTGGCAATGAGACAAAAAAATACTTGCAATTTCCAAAATTTGATGTCTAAAAATGCAAAATTTTCATGTTTTATCTCTCATTACATTTATAAGTTGGCAATTAAGATTATTTAGTTGCGTTGAAGGGGTTAGAGTGTGATAACCATGAGGTGGAAAGCATCAACAAGAAAGCAATAAATGGAGAAAACAAAATTGGTGTAGGCCCCACCAATCACATGGCACACTCAAAGCATAGAGTGTGCTAGATAAGAGGAGGCCAACAAAACAACCAAGTTTGAACATTGTCAAATACTTTTTCTGCAACATAATATTCCTCCAAGAATGAATGTAATGAAACCAACACAAAAGAAACGACTTATTTTTCAAATGATTCATCACTACTTCCTTCAATCAGTAAAAAAATAAATAAGAAAGGCCATTATTTATTCACTAAAAGCAAACACCATACTATCCACTTCATGATATGCCAACTTCTATTATTTGTCATGTCATCTAAAACTCATACACAACCTCATCAAATATGTCACTAGATCTATTCATAAAAAAAATTCAAAGAGATATTAGATAGTTCGATATGCAATGCACATTTATGATGCACGACAAAAAACTATTAGGGTTTTGACCATATAAGCCTTAATAGCTTCAATTTTTACAATTACTTTTTTTTTGTCAATACCATAGTATTATCCAAAAGTTAGAACCTAAGAGGAATGAATGCATTAAAATATTAAACTTCAAGCGTACGACATATTATCCAATACAAATGATAAAACTCAAGAGGCATGAATGCATTCAAACATTGAACTTCAATCACACCCTAGAAATACAATATCACTAGCAATCACACCTTAGTGTGCAATGGGTACATCAAAGAAGTGTGGAAGGTCAATTAGGATAAATTTTGGTCTATTTTTTGCATACATTTATGTAGTACATGAGTTCAATTAGTATGACATTTAGCAAATGATGTTGTTTGTTCCACAAAGGAATCAATGGAGAAGTGATAGCTTCAAATAAACTATGCATCCACTTACAGGAATCCAAACTTGATTGAAATAAAACCTCTGAATCAGGAAGATAGTTAGGCTCCATTACCAACAGGCTCATGTTATGTTTGCAATAAGGGGAGAGAAAGAGAGAGGGAGAGCTAGAGATAGAAAGAGGGAGAGCTAGAGGGGGAAGAGCGAGAGAGAGAGAGGGGTAAGGAAATAGAGATAGAGATAGAGATAGAGATAGAGATAGAGATAGAGATAGAGATAGAGATAGAGATAGAGATAGAGATAGAGATAGAGATAGAGATAGAGATAGAGATAGAGATAGAGATAGAGATAGAGATAGAGATAGAGATAGAGATAGAGATAGAGATAGAGATGGAGATGGAGAAGGAGATGGGAAGGAGAAGGAGAAGAAGGATATGGAGAGGAGAGGAGGGAGAGATAAAGAGGGAGAGGAGAGAGGGATATAGAGAAATGGAAGAGATAAATATAGATGGATAGAGAGGTAGATAAATGGATTGATAGAGAGAGGGAGACATGTCTAGAGATAAAGTGGGAGAGAGGAAAATGGAGGTAGAAATGAAGATAGAGGGAGAGGAAGAGGGAGACAAACAAATAAAGAGATATAGGTAGAGGGAGAGATAAATATAGAGAGATAGGGAGATAGAGAGGGAGAGATAAAGAGGACAAGATAGAGTGATAGAGAGATACATGTATAAGGATATATAGAGAGGGGAGGAGAGGGAGAGAGAGAGAGAGAGACAAAGAGATAAACAGAGAGAATTAGAGATAGGTAAATAAAGATGGAGAGAGGGAGAGAGAAATAAGGGGAGATAGAGAAAGGGAGAAAGAAGTAGGGGTGGATAGAGATATATGGGAAGAGAAAGAGAGAGATAGAGGTATATGGGAAGAGAAAGGGAGAGATAGGTAGAGATAGAGAGATAGATAGGGGGATATGGAGGGAGCAAGGGAGGGAGAGATGGTGAGAGATAGAAAGAGGGGGGCAGAGAAAGGGAGAGAGATAGGTAGAGGAAAGATAGAGAAGAGGGGGAAGAGAGGGAGAGAGATAGGTAGAGGAGAGATAGAGAAGAGGGGGAAGAGAGGGAGATAGGTTGAAGAGGAAGAGAGAGAAGAGGGGGAGAGAGGGAGAGAGGGAGAGA